>PVQB02000565.1:0-66330 GCA_002980475.2 Fusarium beomiforme | reverse complement strand
AAAAAAAAAAAAAAAAGAAGAAAAGCAATGAACGAGGCTTAAGAGTGGCCAACGGGACCGCTGCTCGACCGTAACGATCAGCAGTCAACGTGTATGAGGAAGGGTTAAAGGGTGCGGTGGCTGGCGGAACTCGACAAGGAACAAAGTCACTTGTCCAGTGATTTCTATCGCTCTATAATGCTCCTTTGGTGGCTTCGTGAAGCGAACGGCTTCGGGTATCTCAGATTGCAACTTCGGCAGGTGTAGTAAAGAATGTGGACAGCGGTGCATCGGCGTAACCGTTCTTCAGACCCACCCCGAGTGGATGAGGCCCAAACAGGTAAGCTTGTTGGCAAGTATGATGCTAACTCTAGACAAGACAAGCTATTTGATCTTGATGTTCTAGGCAGGCTAGTCTGCAACCAGCAATTGTCCGATATTTGTTGTAGCGAGTAGCAATCTCGTGTGTTTCGCTCAAAAAGTGCTCCAATTCCAATCCCTAGGCACGCTGGCAGCAAGTTCAGGGCCGCGAGGCAACTCGGATGGGTCTCCAAAGCAGGCAACAATGGGAGTCGAGGGGGTGGGATTGGGTGCATCCGAAGACGCGGCACTCGAAGCACGGCTGTTGTTGCGGGTATACCAAATCTTGAACTCTTCGCAGCAGTGACGGCAGGTTCGGAAAAGAGGAGCGCGAGGATTGAACTTGGCATCATGATCGAGAGGAGCGGCAAAAGTGGAATGGGAATCGCAGAAAATGTGACCACACTTGCGGCAGTGGTGGCGGCGAGTAAAGTAACTGAAAGTTCGCTTGCAAGTCGGGTCGTCGCAGACAGTAGACTCGGCATCGGGCTGTGATAGGATACTGTTAGTTGACTGTAGGTTATAAAGAACACAAACCATGTAGGCAACAATGGGAGGTGAGACATGCTGGGGTCTGGGGTGATACAAGACGGGAACGTCGAATACATCTGAGACAATGGCGTTGCAAACGTGTGCTGTGCGAGGAAGATCGAGTGGGAGCTTGCTTGCTTGCTTGCTTTGCTTACCTTCCAATGCTTGCGAGTAGGTTGAGCCTTAACTTCGGGGAACATCTCGGGGTCAAAATCGCCATCAATGCTGCTCTGAGCGCTGTCGCCAGTTGAGACACGTGCTAGCTTATTACCAAAGACAGAAATGCCAGGAAGATTGATAAGACTGCTATTGGTACGTCTTAGGGCGCTGTCAGGCTCGGTACTAGAAGTAGAAGCAGCGTCGTCGATGGGCATCTTGTTGGTTTTGGTTGGGAACAAGTTGGGGCGCAGAGCCGCAGGCATATACATGGGGCGAGTCTGCCGCGCATGATGCGTTCTTGGAGATGTGGGATTTGACGAGAGAGAGTCGGGGCTGGTGGACTCATTGGTGTTGATGGGTGAGATCTGAGGTCCAACCGAGATCTGATATGACTGGTTCCGTTGTTGCGTAGGGCGCTGCTGGGGGAAGAAATGACGTGAGTGCTGGCCGCCCGGAAGAGAGGGCATAATGAGGTCGGCAGCCATTGTCGTGGATTGATAGAGAGTAATTGTTGATATGTGTAAGAGTGAGTGTTGTAGCTCGCGATGTTTTGTATTGTAGCAGGTGAGAGTTGGCTGTGAGAAGCACGAAAGGGCTGCTTATTTGGATGATGCTGAAGAGTCGAGGGCGTGGGTGGACAGATAAAGAGGGGAGGTGGCGTAGATTTATCTGTAGATATGGTCGATTGGGTTTGGAATACTACAACTGTTGCTGAACAGGAAGTAGTCGAGCAAAAGTTACAAGCAAGGGCGGGCCACCCAGAGTTTAAACCAAAGCGAATCAGCGTAGGATGGGAGTACATAGATCTTGGGAACGCAGCGCGGGCAACACCGTCGCGTGGAGGGCCGGGGGCGGAAGAGGTACGTACCTCTTGTCTGCAGAGCCGACTGGGGATCCTAACGTGCTAACCTAGCACTTGTCTCTTAGCGCATGACAAGGATGTGGCCTCTCTTGCAGGTGGAGATGGGAGGCGGTGGAGCTGATGATGGAGTGGGCGTGGCTTGTGCTTGCTGCTTGGCTTAAATCTTGGAGCAAAGCGTCCTCCTACCACGACCGGGGTCTGCCCTTGTTGCGTCGCTGTCTCTGTTTCTCCTCTTGGGTGTCTCAACGGCTCATGGTCAATAATGTCTCATCAGCTGTCCATAATCGGGTAGTCGAGAGTCCCCTAATATCTGCGAGTCTCCCTTCGCTGATGCAAATCCACCGGTGTCGGATGCAGTTTATTTTGTCTGTTCACTCAGTTCAACGCAAAACAAGATCATGTCTTGCGATTTTCAGACCGTGATGTAATTCAGGTCTTTCTCGACTCAGTTGAAAGCTCGCGGTATCCGGATCCGGTGGAGGGTCTCGAGAGATAAACCGAACAGTTGCTCGATACCTGTGCCTAACTATGGGCGGTATATTTTCTATATCGGCGCGCTGGTTGGATGGCTTCCGAGTTCGCTGGAGACAGATCCAACCCAGTGGATTTACACTTTACAGTACCTGGTCGATAGAAGACATATTTGCCTGTACGGAGACTATGTATTTATGTACGCTGTAATACTAGGTATATTAGCGATTCATTGTGCTGGCCGTGTTGAATTATGTATGATGGACAGTTTGTCGTAGTCTTTCCACGCTGGGAGTTCATCAACAATTATGCCAGGGAGTGCAGCAACTAATCTCGAATGCCGGTCGTGGTGATACAGCGTATCTTCGGATACTGTGCTCGTGTCCTGCGTGTCGTGACTTGGACAACGGGATTTCGGCTAAATCAAGAAATGGAACATTCGAGTCAGGTAATCAGTTGCGTATTGTACCATCAGGCGCTCGACATTCTCCCTTTGAGCTCTGACGTGTTACTCCATAGGTCTTCCCGTCTGCGAAAGCATGTCTATTCCCGTCAGATAGAGAGATTGATTATACTGTAGAACGACAACGGATACAATGAGTGAGTGTGGCCAACTTCTCCGGTCCCGCCGGGCTGACTATCATAGGGCGGCAATTGGACAAGCGCGCTCTTTAGGCTAGGTAGCCTCCGCTAGACAGGCAGGCTCAAGGGTCGAGACACTAGAGCATTTTACGGATGTGTGTTGTTTGATTGGGTGTCTGCAGTTCCCGGGTTTGCAACGGGGCTTTGGCTCCTTTGTTTCTGTTCTTTGGGTTGCTCTGGTCTGTTGTTGGGTAGGGTTGGGTTGTATTCTGACTGGTAGCGACAGCGGAGTTTCTTCACCGTCATCTCATAACACTGTACTGAAGACCTTTGAGAAGCGGGTGATGTTTAGAAAAGAAAAGAAGAGATGATATGGAGACGGTATCGCCGAACGTTACTTACTGTACGCTTCCTTGTTGATTCTTTTTATCTTTGGCTGTTTTGATGAAGCATAGAAATGAGCCAACTGTTACGTACAAAGCCGTCAAGACCCATAGATTGCCGAACCAGCTTCCCTTGCCTAAGGTACCTATGGATTCAAAGACAAATGGAAGCCAACGCCAGCCCAGATCAGTGTCCATCTTTGGGGAACGGGGCAGAGCGGTTCCTTCCTGGGCAAAATACCCAGTCTAGACTTGACAGTAACGGTGGACAGTTGCAATTCGACAAATGCAGAAGCAGCGTCTCATCGTTCCCTCTCAAGCCTCTTGACCGGTATCTCAGAAATCTGCAATACAACACACATACTTTTCTTCCCCCTACATGGATAAGTACCTACCTACACGTATTGGGCTTATGTATGTGTGTAAATAAACTCTTGACGTGTATTGACACTTGTTTCTTTTCATAGCAGTATCATCATGCGTCCTCGTTCTCTCTTTGTGCCCCTGTCTAACGCTATGTATGCAGATGACACAGAAATTACAGGGCAACGAGAACATGGGTTCGAGTCGATGCTGGCATTTCTGACTATAGATCTCTCCTTGACCAGATCCGATCCGTATGTAATGTTGTGTTTAGCCATCTCGATCCATGGATACATCTGCATCAAGTCACTGTAGGTATATTGTATCTCAAAAGGCTCATTTCCCGCCATGAGGGGTGAATAGCATCACGGTCGTCATGATCTTCTTGTTGCACCGCCCACAGTGTAAATGCTTGCTAGCCGGACGCTCAACCCCTTTACCGTCCACCAACAGCAGCCTCTAATCAGCTATCTCCAACTGATTAACAAACGAGCACTTCACAACATCATCATCTCGCCCCTCTATGAGTTTTACCTTTCGCCAATGATTCAGGTTTAGCCTCATCACTGACTAGTTCGCCTAACCTTACCTTTGACCATCTCCTTTTCATGAATTGTGATAGGCTCGTTCGGTTCTTCAACGACCCTCGCGAACTCCACCATCGTCCAATTCTACCACACAACTCGTTGCGATCCACATCAGTGATCAGTCTAGATGGGCTACTTAAGACGATCGCCAGCGGGCTGCACACATGACATGGTTGGATGAAATCGATAACAGACAAGCTCGAATAACTACCCACGAAACCCACTACAGACTGGGTTTGTTTGTTGCGTTTCGAGCTGGGGCCCCTTGTGTTATTCTTCGTCTTGTTCTTTTGAGCTTCTTTATATGGTCAATTGCCGTCAAAGGTCTCGTGACCTTCCCGACTGGTTGCTGCTTCAGGGCCCTTCTGTTTCACTTAGCCTCAAGCTCCGAGATGCTCGGCTGGTGCAATTGCAAGACCATGCTTTCTTCGACAGAACCCTGACCAATCCGTAACCGCTCAGTCTTTATCAAAATAGACCCCTACCTCAATTGTTGAGATGAGGATATCTGAGCGCCGAGAAGTTGAAATCCATGCGAGCACTCGCTCATCTTAACCCATCCACTTGAAAGTCCAAACTGCCATTACGTGCTTAGCTGTTCTGGGTAATTTTAATGGGACAGGCAATGGAACGGAACATCGGTACGTATAGTCCTTGAACAAACAGGCATAGAGCTGCGGTTCATCAGTGCTTTGCATTCTCTCAGTCTCTTTCATTACACTAGTCTGTTGCCGCTTTCTTCTCGAATCTTGGAAGCTCTTTAGACTCGAGGACGATTCATTTCACGCCACCGGAAGGTCCATTTTGGTATTGGCATGTGCAGGTTTTTCCATGTTCATGGTGGATGCTTCTACCGCAGCGCGCTCCGCAGATAGACCCTTGTTTAGTTGATCCCACTATAGGCGCCGCCGAGAATTTGTGGGATTTCCACCGAGGCTCGCTCGTTGCAGCCACGTTTGCTTCCTTTCCTCCCCAGCTCCGATCTTAATTCGTGGCGTTGCTGACAAGCCTTCTCCGTTAACGGGTTAACGTGAAGAGTGGGGACTGGGGTTTTCTTCTAGATCTGCCATGTCCAGCCAATTGTCATGGGATAATCACCGCCAGCTCCGTCACCGACTCCTTGCCTTAGGTCTTGGAGGCGCCGACACACTAGTCTAGAAAGATGTGATGTATCTGGTAAGAGGGCACAAGGACTCGGCTCTGATCGGCCATGTTGGAGACAAAAAGATCGACAACCATTTCCATCATCCAATCAAGGCTGACTAGTGCTCGCATATCGCATCTTGTCAGAAATTCAGGGTCCAAGCAAGTGGTCCAAGCTGTGAGCTCCAAGATGCAACTAATAAGTTTATACGGAGTAGTTACAAGAACAAGGAGATGTTACGTACTGCTCCCGGAGCCACAGAGGGTCTCGCAAAGCATGAGTCTGCACATACACTGCCTTGCCACGAGGAGACTTTTGGATGCGGGGGCGGAAGTGATTGTATGTGGACGAATCTTACCGTTCTGCATTTCATATGGCAATACACAAGACAGCGTGAGATGCTTGGCATCAGCCGCAAGAAGGGAGATGCGAATACAGTACACTTGGGTCTGGGTCTGAATAGCAAACTGCCGGTTCACGTGTGTAAGACAGTTTCATTTGAAATTGAGAACTCTGTCACTAGTCGGATTCTGATAGGGTATCGGAACCTGACAAATTGCTGCTTTTGCCGCTGTTCTATTACAGGAGCCATCTTGTTATGGCTCAGATGGATAATTCACATGCCCTCATTAGTGGCTGGATGAGACTGGTTTTAATCCATCTGATGGTTTTCCTGTTAATTTGCGGCTTGCTTAACCCAGGAGCACAGACGTCGGCCACAAAGCGTACATACAGTACAACATGTGCCCCCATTGTAAGAACCATTTTTACTGCAATTGGGCCTCTTAGCTTACACGGTTTTCATTACGGTTACAATCATTGTAACTGGCTGCGTACGCGACTTGGGCGGGACTGAATATATTTACGGTCATCAGGGGCCAGAATTGCTAACAGCACTCATCTGTGAACGTGGGCCCGCGAGGTTACAATTTCAACGACTTGCTCAGCTTTTATCAAAATCGCCTTAGCAGCTAAGCTCGGAGACTAAATCAATACCATCATAGTGGCACGGGAACGCTGATGTTTCCAGCAAAGAAACGAGTGCTGAGGGCTTGTCTCGAAAAATCCGTTTGCATCAGCAGCGAGTTCCTGGTCTCAGCCGGGCCAAGTGAATGAACAGGTCTTGTTTGGCATTGTTAGGGCCCGAAGTGCCAAGGCTCCAAGTGGATGATGTGCTTTACCTGTATCGGAAGTCGACCTTCAACATCCCCTGCTCAGTTTGCGGCTCCTCGGCATTCTTATCACTGAGCTACGATTGGCTGTGTCTTTGACCCTTTCTGGGATTTGACAGATGGACTTAGTAAAGGCTATGGTAGGCAAAAGCTCCCTGGGTTGGGCTTTGCCTGAGGCGTAAAGATAAGTGAATGTGATGTGAGTTGATTCTGACCTCCCTCACGACCTGACCAATGAAAGCTAAGCTAGGTATGCAATTGACCAACCAAGAGTCTCTAAATGCACAACACGACCAAGGCACGACGATTGATGGCGCAGTATGTACATGCCCTCCACCGCCTTTTGTTCCCCTCAGGTTTGATGCACATCGTCAACGCCTCACAAGGGTCATGTGCAACACCTGCCGCAGGTTATTCCCTCTCTGCATGCAATTCCGAACCCTGTCACATTCTTGTGCTTCTCGCTCGTCTTGAATAGGAAGTACCGCTTAGCTATCGAATTCCTGCCAGGGTGCTGATGTTGGAGGTGCCGGGCGGTTCCGTTGGTCTCGAGTTTGACTAGATTGCCGTTAAATGTCTCGATTGTGGCACATGTGCCTTTATTAGAGATTTGCTTTTTATTTATTTTATTTCCGTCGTTGTGCTGGTGGCTTACGCGGCTTCTATTCACTTAATTTGGCGGATTTGCGTGAGCATCTCGGGCTCAAGTTCTCAACCAATTGTGCATATCACTCGCAGATGAGAGGAGCTTGAACGACTCCTGCGTTGTGGCTAGATTAATAGGACGTGCTTATCCCAAACGCCCCATCACGAGGTGGAGAAGACGATCACAGACTATGGAGTTTCTTCTCTCTGAGAACACAGGCCGACCTACCCTTAGCCGTCTGTTGCACTCATCTGCCCATCCTCTGTGCATGTTTCATGGTCTTTGGTGCGTTCTGAAGAGACCCTGCATCTTGAGACTGTTCATGGGTCATGGAGGTGTGAATTGATACTGAATAGATGAGTCATGCCCTCTACCTCGTTGAAGACCATCCTGTAAGGAGCTGACAAGAGATTTTTTATCACACCGTATAATGGTAGCTGCATAAATCCATGTTACGTGGTTGGCTGTGGTAGATGCTCACTTCATCTCCCATCTCCCACTCTTCCCCCCATCCTTGAGGACAACTCTCAGCCCCTCAATAACCATGCCCTTATCCACGGCCTTGCACATATCATAAACTGTCAATGCCGCTGTAGACGCCGCCGTCAGCGCCTCCATCTCCACCCCCGTCTTCCCATCGCACGTGACCGTGGCAGCGATCTCGACTCTGTCGTCACCCCTGACGTTGAGATCAACCGTGGCCTTGGAGAGCAGGATTGGATGGCAGAGTGGAATCAGATCTGGGGTTCGCTTGGATGCCATGATGCCAGCGATCCGTGCTACCCCAAGAACATCTCCTTTTTTCATCTGGTTGTCTCTGATGAGTCCAATTGCTGTGCTGTTGGAGAATCGGACTGTGCATGCAGCTTTGGCGATGCGTGATGTCACCGTCTTGTCTGATATGGAGACCATCCGTGCCTCTCCAGATGAAGAGACATGAGTCAGCTTTTCATTGCTGCTGCTGCTGCTGTCTTGGCCTCGAATATGGCGAGTAATGGAGAAGAGTCTATGTTGTATGAAATGAGATAGGCCAGTCGTAACGAAGGGGCCGTTAGGCAAGAGAGACTGTACTCGAGGAGGCATGATGCGAGATGATAAAGACGGACTAATGGTATCTACAGTAAAACTCAACTCAGTATTATATCCAACTCGTATAGAAGGGTATCCAAGCCTCATAAGTATAAAGTGCCAAATAACCCCTCAACGCCGCCCTATAGTCCATGATAATTGCCCCGCGCACAATCTCTGGATGGCTCTTTGACCATACCCTGATTTGAGACTTTGCAAATCACGCATGGATACTTTGTCAAGATGGATGTAGGGAGCATAATCACCCACCTATCAAGATCATGGGCCGGTTCTTCATATGCTCTAGTTCACCGATACCGGCATGGTTTGCCTTCTTTCTTTTGACAGCAGCACCAATGACTTGTAGCAACTCCATCTCGTTGGGTGCCAGGCCAAGGGGAGTCCTGTCTGATGTCAACAAATCCCTCCGTCGGTCCATCTCGATTTGCTTCATGGCCTCAAATGCCTGTTCATCGATGGGCTCTTCACTGTTGGATTTGCGGAGAATATCCCGGAGAGACACTTCAGCATTGCCGAACAAACAGACCTTGAGGTTGCCGTCACTCGTAATTCGAAGACGATTGCAAGTCCCACAGAAGTTGTGCGTCATGCTCGTAATAAATCCTATCCTTCCAGCGAAGCCTGGGATGTGCCATGTCTTGCTTGTATCATTTTTGTGATCCTGCACCTTTTGCAGAGTCGGGTACTTTGTTCTAATAAGGTCCAGCATCTCCTGGTAGCTGAACATCTTATTTTTGCTCCATTTGTTGCCGTCAAATGGCATGTACTCGATGAAACGGACTTCAATGTCCTTTTCTTGCGTCATGTCCACAAAGGGGAGTACTTCTCTGTCGTTAACACCCCTCATGACTACACAATTGATCTTGAGCTTGACACCAGCACCAAGTCTATTGAGCTCAAGAATCCTGTCGATGCTCTTCTGCACGGCCTCGAAGCCTTTCCTCCTTGTCATGATTTGAAACTGCCAAGGATCTAGAGTATCGAGGCTCAGATTGACACCTGTGAGTCCGCTCTCAATCATGCTGTCCAGTTTCCGGTGTAAAGAGATACCATTGGTTGTGATACAAATCTCCTTTAGACCATGCCGTCGCAGCTCTCCAATCTGGTGCATCAGGGGAAGGATATCTTTCCTCACAGTCGGTTCTCCTCCTGTCAGTCTGATCTTCGATACGCCCTGTGAGACAAATATGGACGATAAGAGGACAATCTCTGGTGTTGTCAGGAGCTCTCGATTCGGCGACAATGGCACACCTTCTTCAGGCATGCAGTAGACGCATCGCAAATTGCAGCGCTCTGAGACAGAAATGCGAAGATAATCATGTTGTCGATGAAAAGTATCGGTAAGGAAGTCGGAGAAGGGTTTCGTGTCTCGGATGCGCCGGCGACTAGATTGCAAGAGGTCGATTTCTGGCGTTGTAGAGGGAGGCTCTTGGCGTGTTTCTTGGGCTCTTGCAGCAGCTGTCGCAACCGTTCTAGAGGGACAGGCCTGCACGGACAATGAAACCGGGGTCCTGGAGATTCGTTGCAAGGTAGTTTTAGCTCTGGTCGAGACCGAGGCTCTCGAGCCTAAAATACAAAGCGGCGACATGATTTTGAGGCGTTATTTATAATGGTTGATTGTGCATTGAAGGGTGGGGGAAAGATGATGATGCTCGTCAAAGGTGGATGGATTGCTTGCTATTGCTATGACTCCATTGTTTTGTGCTATCGCAATCACGATGCGATAACAAGGAGAGAGAAGAAAGTCAAGTGGTTGTAGGTAAGTGAGGTAATATATATGAAATGAATAAGCTGACTTGGTGTCTCTATCAGCCGTCGGCGCTTCGTTTAGCAATAGTTCCAACCCTATCATAACCTAGGTCGGTACAATACGCAACTATGAAGTGTCCCTCGTTATTTAGTTACCCAATCTTATCATAGGTGTAATAGGTAGGCCCGCTCGCCACAACCCGTTCCCCGCGCTGAGTAATGAAAATAGCCTCCAGTCTAAAATTAATCAGTCCAAGCCGCGGACTTGCACAGACTACGACCGGAGCGTTGGTTCAAAATTGGAATAATAAGATGGATACATTGTAATACGTTCTCGGTGGAACTGACAGTTGTTGCAGTTCAGAGAAAGACATGTAGCCAGGTGAAATTCTTGTTTGATGTAGTTCCAGTAGCTTACCTATAGTCATAAAAAGTGGGTGTTTTTCTTTTTCTTTTCTTTTTTTTGCATCCCTATCAATCTTGAAACCTGCATATTGGGTCGATGACCAATTAGGAAACACCAGCTGACCTATGAATGAATAAGAATATTCTCAACATGTGTCAGATCATTCGCAGACTAGTATTTCCCCAGAGAACCACAATCAAATGATCATCAACTGATCAGGGGGGCCCTGCATATGATTCGAGAACCAGACGGCTCATGTTAAAGTATATAAACATGACGTTGAGGATATAGCAACGATAAGAATCTTAGTGTTGGCCATTAATTGCATTGGCATGTTAGATAGCCGGAATATTTGTATTGTCTATGGAAGGCAACAGTATTCATAAACTACCATGCTGGATTCATCTACCTAAGCTATAAATAAGCTTTAGTGGCATGCCTCTCGCTTCACCTGTGACGACGCTGGCATTTGACATTCACAAGACTTATTGACATTGACGAACTAACCAACATATGCTTCCTGATAATAAATAATTGGAGACGCTAGTGGTCCCTGTGAATATGAGTAAGGAATAAAGGAACGATTGCTCATGGGAAACAGTTTCGTGTGATCATAGCATGAACGAGTGCAATAAACGGGAGACAACAAGAATAATAAGGAGGTCGGGCAAAAAGCAGATGAAACCCATGATATTCTATATTATAAAGCCAGTTCAGGATGGAAGATGAGCAGTTGTTTAATTGTCAAATATGAATGTCTTTGGGGGTCGCTGAAGCTGTGTCCTGTATCGTTTTCTGACTCCTTGAACGACACGGTCACTCAGGGCAAGTCTATGGCTGCCCCGAGGCCAGGAGCAGTTCCAATCGTTCGAGTAAACCGTTCATAACGCTTCCTATCTCGTACCGCAGACTTTGCACTTGGTGCTGGCAGTGGAGGCAGCATCATATTGTCGTATCTTTATTCGGATTCCCTTACTCCTACCACTATGAATTTCGTTTTTTCATATAGCGTACGTTTCTGGTCATTTGTTTCCCAACACCTGTGACAAACTCAATTCTTCATAATGTATCTATACTGTTTTTTAATCTCAGATCTTACTCTACTCAGTTGTGCTTTTGAGCAATATTTGCATCAGTTCATTTATGATATCTGGATCCAGGAGCGGTTCTCTCGCAACAATGTTTATTTTGAGAAAAGTTGTAGAGTTTGCATACCCTTGGCTTATTTGTAGCATATATACCAAATCCTCTCTAATGTCACATCGCAACACTATTGTATTTGCCCTTTTACTTATATAATCAATTAGCTAGAATTCATTTCACCGCGTCAGAATATATATCTCCAGTATTAAAGCCTAGGTTTCAGATTAATGGAAGTCGAACAATGTAGCTAGCTCCAACAGTCCAAGAAACAGAACAGAAGTCTGCTGATAGAGACCAGAGAACTACCCATGATTTGATTACCCCTGATAGCAGATGATTGCTATTTGTGGTAGCTAATGCTTCTATAAATACTTGTTGAATGTCTTAAGCAATGCCATTTGACTTAGATCTGTCGAATACTTTGGTTATATGCAACAGCATTAATCATAACCCGTTCGTGGAATTTACAAGTCATGCTCAATATGTATATAAGATCATTAGAGATCCCATGGTCATGGAAGGGGGACAAATGCGCGAAGTGGGACATGTAATCAACATAGAACTCCCTCTTTTAAAACTCATTTACGATTAAGTGCTCAAGATTGCTAGGAGCACGTTCTCATATATTAAATTTTATCACCACAGACATGGTCTACTGATGCTGTAATCCGCACTCTTCAACAAATATGCTTGTCTACCCACGTATTGGTTATCGCGTTGAAGTTAGGAACCCTCTCGACAGCTCATGACGCTAGGCCAGATAGGGAAATATCAAAACATTAAATCATCCCCCCACCTATAACTGCTTCCTCGTTGCATTATCAGATCAAACAACTGGGACACTCAAAAAGAACCGAGGACTATTGCACCACGAAAAGAAACCGAAAGAACGATACAAGAAGCAAACATTACCTACCTATTCCAGGAATCCATTACCTAGTTCCCCTTTCTTCTGGCCGTTAACCAATTTGTAATCCCGCCCCCGCGTTGCTTCTCACCTCCACCCTTCAGGTGACGGTTGACATCGGGAGAGGCAGTCGCGATGCATCATTCACGTGTCTTCAAAGGTACCTACCTAGGTTTTAAATTACCCACAGGAGCCATCACACTCTCAAATCCTTTTCTCTTCCTCTGAGACACTGAATGCTAACCAGTCCCTTAAAGCATCATCCCATTGCGTGGCCAGCCCTGACGGAAAATTCATTGCGACCTTGTCATCTCAGAGCATTACAGTGCGCTTGGCTCTGTCACTCTCGATTGTGCATATGGTCAAACTGCCCCCGGATCTCATCACTCCTGTGACCACGCTCGCATGGGCACCCTCATCTTCTCGTATCCTTGTTGCAAATGCCGACCAGATTCATGTCTCGTCAATAGTTGACTCGTCAGTTCGTGCCACGATCAAGAACCCTGCAGCTGGCGGTGGAAAGCAGACGCTCGTACAGTTTGGCGCCCACGATGACGAGGTCTTTGCTTGCGCTGCATTTGGTCTCAAGTTTTCCATTTTCGATCTGTCTACTTCTAAAGCTATCGAGATAAGCAACCCGAAGTTCTACCTTCCCTATTCTGCCCCCAGGGGCTACTCTGTACGACCTCAGACCTTACATTTCGCCATCCTGACCCGGACAAGTGGTCGAGACGCCATAAGTATCCACCACCCGAAAACAAGACAAGTCTTACGATCTTGGTACCCGGAAACAGCCGATGCTCATGGCTTAACATGGACTCCTGACGGCCAATGGCTTCTGCTGTGGGAGTCCCCGGCACATGGGCATAAGCTCTTGCTATACACACCCGACGGTCAACTTTTCCGTTCCATTGGGCCGTCCAGCATCATAGGACGTGAGGATGCCGAACTTGAGATAGGGATTAAGATTTGTAGCATCAGCCATGACAACTCATTATGTGCCATAGGCGATGGCAGCAGAACAGTAGGTGCCCTCAGCACGCAAACATGGAGAGCTGTCCTGAAACTCGTCCATCCAACTACAGTTGTCCCCAAGGATACAATTCAGGTTAGCTCATTTCACGTACAACTTGCTTCACTTCTCACCAACTGTATTAGGTCTGGCAAGAGCAACAAAACGATTCATCCTATGGAGGGACCTCGCACACGTTTCTTCGTGCAAACCAGATGGTTGCGCCTCCTAACCGCCTGATCGATGGCAAGATTCCTAACGAAGTGAGAGCTGGGTGCTCCTTGCTGGCATTTGACGCATCTTCGACTCTGCTAGTTACGAGACTTGATGATACTCCTACTACACTGTGGATCTGGGATGTCGCCGCAGGTGAGCTCCGGGCAGTACTTATGTTTCACTCAGTCGTGGATTTTCAATGGCATCCCAATGCTCGTGAGCTTCTTCTAGTGACGTGCCAAGATGAAAAATATCGCGGTGTGTCCTTCGTTTGGGATCCCCTCTCCGAGGGACCTAAGCCGATCTCTTTGGGGGCCCATTTGCCAAACGGCAAGACCATCGGAAGAACTAGAACTACTTGGATCAATAGTGAGCCCGATTTACCGGTTTTGCTGATCTCAGACGCGCAAAATGGAGTCTTGATATTGTGCTCGGATGGGGCACCATGTCCGACGCCGTGGCGTGAAGGGGCGGTTGGTGACAGGACTTTGAGATCGGTTCAGGATCTAGGAGATACTGTAGACATTTCTGCCCTGATGCCAGACGATACTTCGACATTGGACGACACCTTCTCTTTTAAACATGTGTGAAAGTAGAGTAGTGTCGCCAGGGCCCTCTCTACACAACACAAACTGAATCACCACGTTAGGAAATGGCTACGGCGTGGCATGCGGATGGTAAAGAAAGGTGCAGGGACAAGGCAGGGATTCTATCGAAGTCGGTAAGATCACTGTTACACAAAAATGGCGCTCCCATCTGATGTAAAGGGCATGACTGCATAACGAGGCTGTCGCAAAATGCAGTTAGTTTCCTCTTCTCTCGTGGTAACGAGGGCCTGCAAGTTGCACCTCCAATAAGCCACGAAACCACGTCTTGTTGACGCCACAAAAACGACACGAACAACGGGTTGCGAAAAGAGACATCAAACTATTGGCTGCCATTGCTCTTCTCATTGTGAGACCAAGGGGAACTCTGGTACTTTGTGCCGGATATTCGATCTCCGTCTTGATTTTCGATGGATCTATTACAACCAACACCAAACTGATATCTTGTCAAGGTGGAGCAGTGATCGCAATATGATATGTCATTATCTCATGCGCGACTCAACCCGGTCCTGTGCAATGTCTGCCATGGAGGGACATGCCTAGACAATTAGCGCCTATGGCTTGAATCGATCTACGTGCTGACTCTGGATCTGCGCATGAAGCTGAATTGAGAAAGAATGCCTTCAAGAAGCTGCGATATCTGCGTGTTTCTATGTAGCGTCTAAGCAAGGACAAACACCCATAACATCCCAACAAACATTTAGAACTCTACAGTTTCTGGCGATCTCCCCCTAGTCTACCTGGAACCCCACACCTCGCGACTCAGGGTTAGGATGCATGTCGAAACGCCAACAAGGATCTCGGGTTACACAGCACGGTAAATCTTTCAGGAGCATGCGAGCTTGCCCGATCCAGACTTCTTAGTCTCAACACTTCCCGGCGTTCTCTCAATGCTGAGACGATATCTGCCTCTGCAGAACGCCCGCCCTTTTCTTTTCAGTGTGTTCCTCCGGACCCCTGAGGGCCCAAATTGAAGACCGGAGTGCTGGGATCAAATGCAAGCAGATCCAGAGCTGGTAAAGAACGATTCAAAAGCAATGTTTAGAAGATAGACAAGTTGTTGTCTCGTTTGCTTCTATCTTGCCGCTCTTCTATCAGCTCCTACGAGACGCGATATAAAGCATACAAACAGCCTTTGCGTGCCATTGATTCACAACATTGCTGAGCCCGATTTCGAACTTTATGGGCCTTCTTTCAGATCCTCGAAGAGCGACGTGACCTATTGGCGAGCTACTGCTATTGAATATAAGTTCAAGCTTGTCACTTTTTGTACACACTGCCACTCGTCTCTTGCCCCATCGTCGCATAGCTTTCGGTCTTATTCCCATACTTTGTAAAATCGTACAAGAATCTAATCGGAATTTGGAACATCTCAGCTTGGTGCATATTCCTACCATGCCTACCGAAGCTACGGTCCAAGCGGACGTCGGTCCGGGCGATGAGACTGGCATTTATTATATTACTATATGCAATGTGCGCTCTTTCTTACATATCACAAATTGTGCTATGGTAGCAAAGCTGACTATTCCTTTAGTTACCATTCGGAACTTCGTGGCAAGAGTTAAAAGATTGGACACGTCCATCCTGTCTAGTGGATCATATCGAGGTCTTCCAGAGTAGCACTTCGGGATGGGTTCGAGTCCGGGGCAGAGAGAATTTTGAAAGGGCATGGAGTGAGCAGATATCCGTGATACGAATATATAGTAGAGTTAACATTGCAGCAGGCCTTCTTAACGGTGGCGTTTTCAAAGGTCGCTCGATCATTGCGTCCGACAAGAATCGTAAACACTCTATCAAAATCAAGGAACTTGCTACACTACCGCAGGGTGCCCTTCCGCAAACACCACAATATCAACCCACACCTCACAGTCCCTATGTGCTACCAACCCCGATGACTGTTTCTCCGCAATATTCTGCAGCGCCTGAACACGTAGGTTGGCTCTTCTGAAACCTCAAACCATGAGAGAATCTAATAATGACTCTTGATTTCTAGTACTACATTGCTAATTACCCTCCCGGTAACAGCTCCCAGTTTGTCAACCAGGCTGCCCCGACCCCAAATTACGCCCATCAGCTACCAGTCACGGTAGCAACGACCACTCCAGCAAATTATGCGGCGACGAGCCTGGGGGCCTACTACACATACAACAATACCACTGCTCGACTTCTTCCTGTGAAAACGGGTGCAGTCTCGTACTCTCCACAATACCAACATGAAGGGAGCCAGCTTGTTCTTCCGCATCGTGGCATTAGTGAGCATCCAGACTGCTACCCGAGTTGTAGTTTCTTCAGCGGAGAACCATCCTATAGGCCGGAATACGTGGTGCCAGAGCCACGCAAGCTATGTGTGTCGCCATTCCCGCAACAAGCGGAAGCCGACGAAGTCGAATCTTGGGTTCGGCGCAAAGTGGACCAGGATAAGATTGAATCTATCGAGATACCCAAGAACAATAACAGCAAGTACCTCATGGGCTACATCTTGGTCGTTTTCGAGAGCGTCTCGGCAGCCAATATTGCGACAGAGCAATTCAACAAAGCACGTTTCCAAGGTCGACGAGTGATAGCGCGACCCACACGGGAGGGTGCGGTGATAGAAGAGCCTAGAGAGCCCAGCGTTTCACCTGAATCGTCTAGTTGGGCCGACTTCAAGAGGAGCGAGACCAATATGCCAACTGGACCATCTCGGAGGAGAGACGACAACCGAAGAAGGAATGAGAAGTCCCAATGCCCAAAGAACAAAGGGACGAGGTCAACGGAATCAGATAAGAAAAAGGAAACATCGGAGAAAATGTCTTCTTCGAGTAAGAAGACTTCAAGGTCGCGAAAGGATAAGAAGTTGTCGTCGAAAAAAACACTCACAGATAAGGAGATCAGCGTCAATGAGAGGCCTGTCATTGCTGACGGAACCTCCCATCAACAACATGACAAGCACTGTTATTAGGTACTTTTTTTTGGTAGAGCAAAAATGGTACAGTACAACCCTTTCAACTCTTGTCTTTCGGCTATTATTGCCACATATTTACGATTTGGAGACTGTCAAAAGACTGTTCAGCAATCGGTGACGGGTCAGCTGGAATTCGTGGCAACTCCAATACATTGCACGCATTACCAACACCATCTCCGTTTTCACGGCTCATGGCGCAGAGTTTTTGGAAAACTGGGACTAAAGTCTGATCCAAAGTCAGTGAGCCAGATAGTGAAATTTGTGTCACTGGGATCTGTTATGGAAACGTCACTCATTTTCTTTGTGGTACCGATCCAGCAGGCTAAATCCTTCATCCCTGCAAAGGCTGTACTCCCCAAAGATCAGAGAATGTCGCGGCCAGATTATGTGGATAAGTCAGAAAAAGAAAGGAAAGCCTCTCTGATATCTGACATCTACAACACGTCTGATAGACAGTTAGTCTTGCCAACAATCATGGTGATACAGAAATACCTGACCACCAACAAAACTTGGCCAACCAGATCAAAAGAGAAACGTAAAATGTTGGCGTTCACCCCAGCCGTTGGATGCGTAGCACCCCGTGCTTCTCTGCAGTGGAGTCATCTCACGATGGGGTTTCCTATTTTGCTTCTTTAAGTACGCAAATTAGCATTTCCCCGAATATAGTCCATCACGGCTATGTTATTCCTGACCCTATACGCACGCTTACGTTCCAGAAACTACTGTAATACACACAACCCCCGAATATCCGCGGTGTTATTTCCTTGTGGGCTAGCTCTAGTCAACCCTAGTCTTGAAGCTAAAACTTAGAATCTCGAATCAAATAATTCGTAGGGCTATCGGCGTACTTGCAGCATGTCTTGGGTTGCTAGCAGAGCTGGGGAGACCGCACATAGAACTGTTGCATCCCACATGATGGAGGAGCAGGAGGAGGTCAAGGATGTTTTTGTAGTGAGAGATTGGCGGCTAGGTTTGCATCGCTTAGAGTGTCATAATGCTAGAATCATGTATGTAACAATAATTGCATTTATTCCATTGTATGTATCTATAAAAACCCACCATAATCTGCTTCTTTCTCCCTTCCCGCCCACACGTATACAGTGAACATTATTGATTGGTAGTTCCGAGACTTAGACTTGCATATTGCCAGTAGTCCCGGACATACTGTACAATGACTGGCGCCACGCCCATGCAATGCAATGCCGTGCTATGCCATGCATGTTGGCTCAGAACGTTGTTCGAATAGGCTGTGGCGATCCTTGTGTAACATGACAAGTGACTCCACAGACTGTCCAACTTGGAGACGCCAGCCCGTTAGGGTCATCTGAATCGTATCGTATCGCATCGTATCTCATCGAATCATTTTGTCTCAACCTTTAGCTGCAGGCCGATGTCTGTCTGGTACGTGCTGCCGTATGTCGCCCGCTGTCACCCCCTGTCAAATTGTTTAGCACGCATAGCGGCGCTTCTGCTTCTCTTTGTCACACGCCCCTGAACAGGTTCCAACATGGCTGCTTGTTTTCTTGTGTGGTCTTCGTCATTTTTTGTAATGGGCATGCATGTCTGACTGAAGGATGAACAAAGTTTTAAGCTTGCCAAGAAAAGATTCTGCTTATACTTAGGATTGTACTTTGCTCATAACGTCTTGAACTCATAGCCTATAGCTTGTAGGCACAACGCGATAGATATCAAGTTAACCTCCAAAGTCCATCTTCAACGCAATACTTGGTTGGCCGGACTCTTCTGTGGTCGCCTTGCTCACTTGGCCTGTGCTTCCCCGGCCAAAGCGGATCACCTCCTCAAGGAACCCTTTTTGAGCATTACTCATGCCGCCTACTACCTCTCTAAACGTCTCCTGGTCTATCGCGGCAAGCTCGAGTAATCGTGCGCTAGTCTCTTGGTAAATATCCTCTCCTTCAGCTGTTGCTCGGGCCATCAACGTGGGAACTACCACTGCCATAGCCGACAGACGTCGGCCCTTATCAACTGTACCCACGTATAGGCAAAGACTCTGGGCAATCAAGGACCTAGCATTCTCAGGATCTTCAGGGTCTGCATCAGTCACAAAAGCTACAAGTCGGGGGAACAGGTTGCGAGCAATGCTGAGATCAGCACTCGTATGTGACGGCTGAAGCAGGAGTGACTTAATGCAGTTGGCCGCGATCTTGGCAGTCTAACGTGGGTTATTATGAGTTCGTGTTCTTAAGTAGAGGTGACAATACATACCATTCGATCAGTGAGACAGTCCAGCAGCTCCTCAAGATAACGGGCCACGAGAGCTTCAGAAGCTGGAAGATGATTCTGACCTCCAGTAAAGAGAATCGTGGTTGCCAGCAAGCAGTTCTTTACACAAGTAAGGGATTGAGGAGCCTCACGTTTCTGTGCATTGAGGTAGATTGAGAGGAATCGGCGTAGACACCCTTGCAATTGGATGTCTGTGGACGATGGCTCACCATTGCTGTGAAACCTCCTTGATTTGGACATGCTACCGACAAAACGCTTCAGCGTGGATAGGGACTGTGGAACTATGAGCTCCTGGCAACCAGGCGTCGACAGACTTGTGGCAAAGATATGTATGATGCAGGCATGTAAATCGGTCTTGATGATAGCTGGAAAGACCTCTGCGGCATCCACGAGCGCATTCAATGATGACCGTATTAGGAGGATAGCTTCTTCGTTCATGTGATGCCTGGCTGGCTGGTTACCCTCAGAGAGGTTTGGAAGAAGCCCCGTGAGAACAAGAACAATAATGCGCGTGAGCTCGAAGAGTTGGTCAATATCATCAGACAGGTCGCCTTCTTCTGTGGCGTGCCTCCTCGCAGATGGGTGCGCGATGCAGAGAATACTTGCAATCTCTACGATCACACCTTGGACATCAAGGCTCTCAGTGAGCACTAGACGATCCAGTAAGTCCATAGTCTCGGAAAACACATCCGGCCTGTAGATAGCATGGCCGGACACGCTTGGGTGGAGGATCTTCTTGAGGGCTTGGAGGATGGCTAGTGTCTGTTCGTGTGTAGCCAAAGAATCGCTTTGCCCAGAACGCGTTGCAAGCGCTTCAAAGGCTAGGCCGAACAGAACAAAGAAGAACGCCACAGGTTCGTCTCTATAATTGATATCGGAATTCTTGGTCTTGCCGGCGGCCGAGGGACCATCCGATTCTTTCCCATCGAGAGCATCAAACACAAATTCGCTATCCTGTTCAATCAGGCTGGCAATTGCATCCACCAACTTGAGCCAAGCATCTTGATAGAAGCGTAGCAATGTTTCGCGGTTCAGAGCCGCATAGATAGTGTCAAGACTCCCGGAAAGTGAAGGGGGTCCCAGAGTCATTGAAATATCAGGCTCGAAGCGGAGACGCGCGAACTCACGCAGGGACTCCAACCATAAGGGGGTCAATGTACCAATGTGAGGCCTGAGAACATCCAGGAGATATTGCTGCTCTGAGCTGGCAACCTGCAGCTCTGCCCAAGCTGAGAACACCGATATTTTTACCATGACCTGTGCATTAGAGCTCAGGCTTTTCAGGTCACCAATCGCGGCGTTCTCGCTGTCCTTGGAGAAATTCTCTAAAGCACCGACAAGAGTCTTGAGAATCCTACCCATGCGGTCCACATCGGTGACAATACCGATTGAGATGAAACTGGCGCAGACGTTTACTGCCTCTGAAGCAAGTTCGGGCGATGAATCTGCAGCAAATGCTGGGGTCAGGGCGGAGCTAATCTGAGCCTGATATTGCTCCAGCAGCATCGCCTCCTCAAAGTCTGGATCGGGTGTCTTGCCAAACATCCTTAATACATCTCCTATGATCTTCAAACCCCAGATACGGAGCTCCAAGACACTAGAGGTTGAGGCAGAGAACGCCATACGAACGACATCTGCAACCTTGCCTTGAAGATCGCTCTGGGCCTTGGACTCTCCGTTGGCAGTAACGTCCTTGGTAATTATGAAGAACATCTCATCGATGCAGCTCAGTGCAAAGGTAGTTACTTGCCATCTTAAAGGCTCAACCTCAGAAGTGGCCTTGGCCTCCTTCTCGTCTTTAGCAGCACCAGCTGCAGCAGCGAATCCAGCAACCTCCTCGTCTTGAAGGTCAGGTAGGCCACTGCCCTTGGAACTAGACTGAGCATCTTCCATTTTGGGTCGAGCTCTTGTCATTTTGAGTACAGCCTGGAATCGCTGAAGCCAAGCATTGGTCTCCGTAAGACACGTGTGATGCATCCAGTTACGAATGATGTTGCGAATTCCATCATGAGAGGGAACGGTGTCGAGGACAAGCCAGAGCTGTTCCTCAAATCCGGTCTCAGCTTCTCGGAGAACATCCTGTGGGTTCCGTTTCATCATATTGTGTATTCCGTCTACTGATACATCTCGTAAAGTAGTGGATTCAGACATTAAGTATTTTTGCAGTAACTTGACGTACTCGGCAAATTGCATATGCCCAGGGGCATAGAGTGACAAATGCTCGAGGCAGCCTAGCGCAGCCCGCTGCACCAACAAATCATCTTCCTCCCGGAAAAGGTTCACGAGAGTGAATATAAGCTCTCTTGACTTCGTGGCATCCTGTAGGTCAGGGCCCAAGACGTTGATAAGCGAATCAACACATCGTGCGATGGCGGATGTTGTAGAAAGCTCCAGTTCGAGATTCATCGTAATTGCAGAAGAGATTTCAGCGTGGTGTGTCTCAGAAACATAAAGCTGAACAAGCATTCCCAGAGTGCTGGGGACGTAGCCAGCAAAACTTAGCCCTGATGCGTCGGAGGCTAGGGACAGCGCTTCGAGTGCCCAGAAATGGACCACTGGGTGAGGGTCATTGCAAAGAGACATTAAAATACCAAGGATGGTCTTCAGATGGTAACCAGCCGCCATACCACCCACCTGAGTCTGAATGGATCCCAGTGCCATGGCACAGCCCGCTCTCGCACTAGGTTCGCGGTTGCTGACAATGGTATCTACCAGGTACTTGATCTCGTTATTTGTGAAGCCATTTCCATACACATTACATAAACGAGCTGTAGCAGCATACCCCAAGCTTCTGACATGTTCATCTGGATCAAGAACAAAGTCGCGAACGATATCTTGTAGCAGTGCTTCCACTGCCTGATTCGAAACGTCACCGGAAGGTGACTTTGTCTCCCTGACCGCTACCCTCATGGTGGCAAGAATGGCCGCGGCAAGGTTGACATTGATGGCAGCCTTGCGACCAGGGTCTCGGATCAGTGTACCAGCAGATGCAAATGTTCGAATTTGTTCAAGAATACTTTCTTGAACCTTGCCTGGAGTAAGTGGGAAGGCAAATGCAAATAATTGAATGGCCGCATTGATGACTTCTGTGGCAGGAGGATCAGGAGTCGAGGGGGACTCCGTACTGCCAATATACAATATAGAGGCATCATGTTCTAAACTGCCACAGATTGGCGAGTGCAGAAGGTTATTTATCATGTCTTCAGGACTGTCGAGTTCATCTTTATTGCCATCATCGGAATTGTCTTGCTGCCCAGGGAGCTTTCTGACGCGTGAACCAGCGACAAGACCAGTGATGCCAAAGCCAGAATTATCGCCCACATCCCAGATAGACTCAAAGGTGGCGGCTGCGTTCGCGATCGAGGCACTCAAAGAATTTGGTGCATAGTTCTCCGGGTCGGCGAAGAGTGAAATCGCGAGTGTCAGCAAGTTAGACTGCAGGAGCGCCTCGCTTCCACCAGCAGGGCTAAGGTTGACGAGCTTGACATAACATTGCAAAACTCTGCGCTGCACCATCATCTCAAGATCTTGGAGCTGTAAGGCAGGGGCCAGCCTCTGGCTGACGTCGTCAGAGGTCTTCTTGGAAGGCAAGGTTCTCAAGAAGGCCGTCGTGTTCTGGAGCATGGCCGCTATTCTCTTTGATACATCCACGGTCAAGAGACGACTGTTGAACTCAAGGAAGGCCAAAATTGAACCCATCGCGCATTCTCGAACATGTGTCAAGAACGACACCTCTAGGAAACTTCGGGCTGATGTATTATCTTTAGCAAGGGGTTTCGGAAGTGCATTCTTCCAAAGCAAAAGAAGCTGTGAAAGGTGAATCTTGACGAAATTTGGCCCCAAGGACATCAAGCCTCCAATAAGAACCCAAGCGACTTGAATCTGTGTGCTTGCAACTCTGAGTTGTGCTTGACTGCTGGATTTCAGCATATTTGTCGCAATGGTCAATACACGACTGTTGATTTCGACAGATCCATAGAGTGGACGAGCAGGGCTCGCACTCAGAGTTGCGGCGAGTCCGTGAGCAAATCCGATGCATCTTCTGGGTGAATTACGCCCCGATCCGAGAAGGGAAAGTTCTCGGTTCAGACTATTCATGCAAACAGAAAGGCAAGGAAGAAGCTGTTGAGGACAGGCGAGGACAAGCGTCTTCATGCAGTGCGATGCAAAAACCTGGACAGTATAACTGGAATGTTGCAAGACCTGCAAGAGACCGTCTCGACAAGATTCTGCGAAGGCAGTTGCCGCAGATCCTAGTGATTGAATCAGTGAAGATACAGCGCTCAGCGTAGCAATCAGAGTATGCTTAGAAGGCTCTGGTCTTTCAGCTAGAGCTTGAGGGTAATTCCTGAAGATATTGTTGATAAGAGATTTGGCAGCGGATATTTGGCCAGACTCTCCCAAAATCTTGCGCCCGATAACATCCTGTATAACGATATCCACTATCTTTCTGGAAACCAGGAGTCGATATCGATTGTTGGCGATTATAGGGTGACCCAGCACGTCTATCGCAAGACCCTCGACGATTTTGAGATAGTTTGTTTCTACAAGCTTTTCTCCCAGCCGCCTGAAAAGCTTACCATAGCATACACCGATGGCTGCTCGAGTCCTGTTGGAGGCTGTCGACTTCACATATTGGGACGCCAGATGCTTGAGGATATCTGTAAGAGACAACGCCAGCACTTGACTGCGCTTGCCTGAAGGGGCCGGACTCGCTGACCTAGAGGGAATCTCGAGCTCATCATCGGCAATATTTGGGATAGTGGACTGGCGTTTCAGTGCCTTTTTGGTCTTTTTGCCCTTTGGTGACGCAACTTCTGGTGGGCCGCTTTCCGAGTGACCTTGGAATAAGGCTTCGGCAAAGCACTCTGCTGCGGCTTGTCGGACCTGAACTGAGGGAGAATCAAATGCTTTGGACATTGCCGTCTCAAGTTTGTCCAAGTCGCTGGAGTAGAGGAAGTAAGGTGTATGCTTGAACAGTGTTTTGAGAACTCGGCAAGCGGAAGCTACAACAAGGTGGCCTTTATCAGATGAAGCATGATTTCGCCCTTGCTTCCAGATGTCACGCGCAATCACCTCATCCAGACTACCTTCAACCATGCCAGCTATCTTCCCAAGTGCTGTGAGGCATGCTGCACGGATTCCAGCATTGCTGGATGAGGATTTGAGAAACTTGAGCAAAGTCGAGCAGGCAAGCGAGTGCAGTCCAATGGCGCTATCGCCCGCAGAAGCGAACACATCGCCTAAACAGACCACAGCTGCATGTTTCGTCCGTATTTCAGCATCGGTTTTTGACTTTCCACTCGATACAATGGCTATCAAGTCGTTGATAGTTTCGAACAAAAGCTTCCTGTCTCCAATGCCAAAGATGTGTGCCAAGCATTTCCCCAAATTATTTCTTATTACTCGAGAAGGCTGTGGCGACGAGAGGTTGATTATCTGGAATATTTCCTTTTTGAGATAGAATTGTTGCGCTGTGCAGTCGTCCGCTGCCAAGTCAAGGACATGCTTCATCAAGCTCGAAACATATGTGAGCAGAAACAGATCTTGCTGTTCGGTGGGAAGGGATTGAAGCTTGGGGAGGTCAAGTTCCGGGTTCGAAGTCGCGGTGTCGGGGGGAACATGCGGTTCGCTATTCCGGTCTGGAGCTGGAGCTGGAGCTTCAGGCTCCTGAGTCGACGACATTGCGCACAAAATCGATGCCGTCAACAAAATTCGAGTTCGACGGGATGTAGTTATATCGCAGTATAGAGAAAATTTGCTGTCTCCTGTTATGGATGTTCAAGAAGTAAGACTAGTCATGGATACTTTGGGTACAGTATGAGATCCATTAGTAGAGGTAGGTAACCTCGAGATCCCACTCGCCCCCCCATGCCACATGCCACTTAGGCTGCTCCCAGGGGATTAGAGGGACAACTGGAAGTCATTGTGGGGCATTTCCAGTGCCCGGAGTTTGGCCGACTCACATCGAGCAGCTCCATCTTCAAGACTCGGATGAGAAGTCATGGAGCCTGAATATTTCTCCTTCCAGGGGTTTCCTAGCACAGAGATAGCATCTTCGCCTTAGCTTCACTCACTATGGCTACATGGAAGTGCTTGAACCCGCTGATAAAGACACCAAAGTCAATCCTCAACTCAATCTGCCAGCAATGTCAACGATCTTTCGCGACAACACCAGCTCAATTGGCTGGTCACAACAAGTGGTCTAAGACAAAACACATTAAAGCTGTAACTGACAAGAAGAAGATGACTGAGCGATCTAATTTTACCAAAACGATCGCGATGTATTCAAGAAGTAGACACTCCACTCGGCGCACCCTTAAAGCCTGAGAACTTTTCTAATACTGGATAGTGTATGGAGATGATATCAAATTCAATCCTCAACTGGCCACTGCAATAACTGCTGCAACAAAAGGTACACCCATCAGAGTCTTTAGTCAAAATTTATGTCTAAATATGAGTCACAGCGAGTATTCCAAAGAACCTGATCGAGGGCGCAATTGCACGGGGTCAAGGTCGTTCAGCCACAGGTGCACAGCTTGAGTCTATGTCTCTGGAGGTTCTCATGCCCCCGGACATTGCAATGGTCATCGATGCCGAGACAGACAACAAAACTCGAACCCTTCATGACCTGCGCCTCGTTGTGAAGAAAGCTGGTGGAGTTGTTGGCTCGACCACGTTCTACTTTACACGACGTGGTAGAGCTGTTTTCAAAGCTAGAGGCGGACCTTCACTTTCAGATGTCCTGGACGAGGCAATTGAGCACGAAGGATTGGAAGACGTCGAGGAACTGCCAGAAGGTGACTTTTTGGCTTGGACCCAACCAAACACTTTGACTGCCATAACCGAGGCTCTGTCTAAGAAGTTTGAGCTTGAAATTCTCGACTCGGACATTGTCTGGGCACCAAATGAGGACACAAAAGTCAGCATTGATACGCCAGATCAAGCCGAATCTCTCGATCTGCTCTTCAACGGACTCAAGGAATATCCTGAAGTCAGAGCCATTTATGCCAATGTGCGCCAAGGAAGTGTAGGGGACGAAGAGTGGGATAAGGTTGAGAGAAACCTGGATGTGTAACACATAGAACATCATTCATTGCGCAACGATTTTGTACAATACTGTATTTGTCCCATGCAGTAGAGGGAGAATATATCAATGCTTTCCAAACGCCGTGAGTACATCGTTAATGCCGTTGCCGAACCCTCCATTTAATAATACATATGCTGGAATCTCAAGTCCTGGGCTTTAAGAATCCGGTTGGTCGTTCTCAGCCTGTTGTGCTGCTCTTTTACGTTCCTCTTCAAGCTTTCTGGCCTGTCGCAGCTGTTGTCGTGCCACGATACGCTCATACTCGACTTTAATCTCGTCTCGGTCCTTGGGAATCTTGTTGCACTCCTCAGGCTTGGGCCAGAAGCCAGGGACGGCGAAGCGATTATCGAGGTTGGTACCGAAGTAGAACATGATTCCAATTGGAAACATGACATACGTGCCGAACTGGGAACATGCGATGTCAGTGTTTTATCCGCAGGGCGATAATACTCTACAAGCGCAGCACAACAGGTAAAGCTTTGCTTGGGAGAGGCGCATGATGAAGACACACCTTGAACACTTCGAGGTTGAGACCACCCATTTTGAATGCCGTCTTCTTTGTTGCTTGTCCTTTCCAATTAAATTGAGTAATCAACGGGGGCAAAATGTTCGTTGCAAGGTAATGATGCTTCTAGGCGAATAGCCCCCGGTAGAACATCAGTTATTACCCCACAATAAAAATCAGAGTACAATGATTGGTAGCATTATAAGTGAGCTGATATCTTTTCAGGCCCACCATACCAGAGATGTACCGCCGTACAGTGAGCGAAAATTCATGAGGGTGTCTTATGAGATGTTCTGCTTTCTTGAATGTCATGATTAACCATTCCCTCAACGAAGAGGCATACCGTTTTTCTAATCGTAAATTATGCTTAATTCGCAACTTACCGCCTTGATGCTGTATGTATATACATATATATATATATATATGAACTCCTTATCACAATATGTTCAACGCCAGCGACGAGCTATCCAGAATTCCAGGCCTTGACCCATACCGGATGCATAATATCCCCAAACTCCTTTGTCGTACCTACAACGTATTCTTAGCTTAGCCTTGAATCGCCAGCTCTCGCCTTCTGAGCTTCTTCCATCATCAGGCGTTCTGTGAAACTGCGCGGAGTGCCAGAGAAACCAGCATTGGCGACGCTTGCACGGAAACTGCTGAGATCTGCTTCATCCATGCCGCTGCGTCCGTCCAATCCTCCAACAAACGTATTGAAGTGCCCTAATGAAGCAGCTTGGGCATGTACTTCGGGATTACGAACGACAGGCATGACGACTGGTCGTCCTTTGTATGAACCCACCGAGCCGGCTTGAAACCTGGCGGCGATTGGCGTCGTCGGCGCTGAGCCGGCCCGCTTGCTTATATGTACTGCAGGCGAAGTTGCATATAGAGATTGCTCGGACTCTGGTACATCCGGTAAATCAACCTCGATCTCCTCTTCCACCGCGAGAGGTTTTGGTCTTGATTTGAGCTTTGGTGGCGCAGATAGACCGCTAGCTTCCTCGAAGTGAAAAAGCTCATCGTCCTCGTCCAGATCCTCCTCGACATCTGCAACGGGTCCCGCTTCGCTGTATATACCAGAACTTTGAGCATTAGTGGGTGGAGTTGTGCTTGCCACGTGCTCATTAGTTTGGCTCTCCTCGGGTATCTTGTTCAAAGATGGCGATCCTGGAGGCTTCTTATTGGTAAAGGATTTGGGTTTGGCCATTGAGAGAAAATCGTCGTCAGATGAATCCTGATCCTCGTCTGGCTCCTCACTTACGCTTCCTAATGTGCGTTCAATACGAACAGACTCGGGAATGTGGCGGGATGACGGCGGTTCTGGTGCAATAATAATTGGGCTAGCTCGCTCTTTCAAGGGGGGTTCAGAAACTGTTGCGAGCATCTTGTCTTCTTCACTGGAGGCCTGATCTAGCGTTGAGTTGACCTCGGTCCACACGCCTTCCTCCAACGGTGCCCTGGAGAGTGCTCTCAATGCTTCTGAAGATGAGATCTTGCGGGGTGGTGGTAGGTCCTCTAGGTCGTCGTCAAGCATAAAGTCTGTGCGAGGCTGGTCGGTCGACATGACAGAAGCCGCGGAGGGAATCATGGAATCGGTGGGTTGTGGTGATGCTGTAGGCAAGACCTCTGCACCCATGACATCAAAGCGCACGCGTCTGGGGCTTTGTGGTGGTTTGGAACCGCTTGGGGACCGTCGAAGGGCGCTCCGTGGTGTTTTCGACTCGCTTCGATCCGAATGGCAGGATGAGACTGTGTCATTGGTTGAACGACGGACATGACCCGGCCGTCCAGGCGAATGGGGCACAACTGGTAAGGCATTCTGCAGTTGGTCGATGTCATTGTCCGGTGTCCTTTCTTGTTCAGTGGCTGGTGTTTGCTTCTCGTCAACCTGGATGCTCGGCTCAGGCAACAACATATCGAGGGCGGGAGTGTGGTTGCTTGCGAGAGGAGGAGAGGTAGGTTGCCTTGGAGGAGAGCCCTCTAAGAGGGGAAGGTAAAAGAGCAATTCGTGATGTCGATCGCGGGGGCTGCCTGGAGGCTCTGCGGCTCCCGATCCGGAGACAGCGAGAGTGGTCGGCGGGGAAAAGTGGCGTTGAGCCGACTCAAGTGGTAGAGATTGTGAGTCAGCTGCAACTTTGAGGTCCAGCTCCAGACTTGTGAGAACTGAACTGAGATCTGGATATTTGGGTAATGACTTGGCAATGGACTGGGCAACATTGGAAGCGATGTCGGGTTGTGTGTCTCGGAGTAGATCGTGGTAGTAGCGCAGGAAATCACCTGCCACCTCGTGGCGAAAGGTGTGAACCTTGTGCTCAAGCTCTGAGAGCCTCTGAAAGAGGCTATTGACAAGGCTTGCCTCATCCATAGTCTACTCGTACAAGTACTGTGCTCGTATGTATGTAGGTAGGTAGGCAGTGCTTAAGTTAACAGGCTCCGGGCGAGCTAAGACTACCTGTAGGCAAAGATGGATGTCTCGGTATGCGCATGACGCAGCAAGCTCGGAAAGAAGCTTGTCAGAAAGTGCTTTTTTTTTTTTTTTTTTTTTTAGGGAGTGACGGCACGTGAATTATTTTTGCAGAATCGTGAGTAAGAAGGGCGGGAGATAAGTTGACCGTTAGAATGGGGATTTTGATTTTGATGGCGACGCCGTGGGTAGACCAAACACAAATCGAGGTTTGGGGGGCGGTAGTGCGAACATTGGTACGCCTGATAGCGGCTCTGGTTCTAAGCCTGGCTAGACCATTCTAAAACTCTACCTACCTACAATGGGGCTCGATCGTTCTCTCTATTTCTCTATCTTTTTTTGACAGGGGAGCGAGAATGGCGGATGAGTACTTGTGCGTGAATACTAAGGTTATTATTTGCACTGTTGTGATTCACCAATTGATTCCCAGTAATCTGGTTTGCTCAATGAACGGACTGGTCGGTCTTCTCTAATTATATCAGCTCTCATCTTAAGTTTATGATAGCTCAGCCAAGCAACAATTCTTTGTCCTGACTGGCCGGTTCCGGACTCTTGCGACGATCACTTTTCAACATCAAGTATAAGGTTTCTGTGCCCTGGCTGGGGGGGTTGCGAGGGTCAGGAAACTTAAGATATGAATCCGAAGTGAATAAATTACTTAGGTGAAGCGTTAAGTACTTTAAGGTGCCGTTTGATAAGTTTATTCTGATCCCCTTATTTGAGGTCTGAAGGCCAGTGAGCACTCGACCAAATCGATCAGGTTCCCCGTCGGTTAGACCCATCCCGTTATCCAAACAATTACTTATTACCTCCACTAACTTATTAGTACCTAAGTAGTTCTTTGTTACAATAGGATGGGTACCACATCATCGATCAGCTGCAGTCGTTCCGCATGTCATCAAGTCATACATAAATAAAAATTACATATAAATGTGATCGATTGATCCTGCAACTCCATTAGCAATCCCAGCCAGCTGCGTCATAGAGCACTCTTTAGATTAGCTCTAACCCTTCCTTGGTCCCAACAATGCTTCTTTACATGTGCAGGCAGGCCAATGGAATTGGAATGCTCCATGACATCCATTCCATTGGCGCCAACGTGTAAATGGTTGGGGTGCTCACCTCTAGCCTTTATTCCATTTGCCATTCTGTATCATGACAAGAGACGCAAACATCATGATGAAGGTTTCAGAAAGACATCGAAATAGTAGTACGCCGAACCCATTGAATAGTTCATGCACAGTGACCTCAGCTCGCATTCCGGTCTATCCATGTAGGCATACGGTCAACCAGGCCAATGCCGAAGTTGCCAATGAGGCCATGATGCATCAATCCCTCAGCCATGAGGAGGGCAACTGCACGTTAGAGCTAACTCAAGCAAGTTTTTGTTTCGGGGCATTAAAAACAGTGCGCAAAGCGATGGTCGTCATTTCCCTCAGTGTATGAAATATGCGACAATTAGCGAACTGTTGAATATTGCAACTTTTCTGATCATCGCCAATCATGATAGTTCCATAAAATGAGCTCCATGTCAGTCGAGAACGGTTACTAACTGAGACTGTAGCCAGATCTTCATCACACGATTATCAAGTTATAGTACAATCTCAAATAAAAGCCTAAGGACAGACAGTACGTTGAAGTTGCGAATTTATCTGTTCTATCCATGGCAATTGATCAAGTCTGCAGGTTGGTTGTTTGGTGGTCGTTCTGAGCTTGAACGTTTCAAGCTATCTCACACCGCTTTCCTCTTTCGGATCTATCGCATATTTTGCCGTAAATAATCCTGAAGCTCTACCAGCACTGACTGATCTGAGCTTTCCGCAATTCACGATATATTCTCACCACATCCGCGTACAACTCGACAACGGCATCAGATCTTAACTGACTCGGATGATACTCGACTAATATATACTTCTGAAAGGATAGTGTTTATCTAACAGTCATGTCAACAATAACCCCCGACGCGCTCCAGTCAGGACAGCCGCCCGTTATTCCCTTGTCCTTCAATGGTAACCAACCCGAAAAGGTGACCCTCTACCCACTATCGAACTATACGTTTGGGGTCAAGGAAACCCAGCCTGAAGAGGACCCATCAGTTATCGCTCGTCTCAAGCGACTTGAGGAACACTACACCGAACATGGCATGCGCCGCACCTGCGAAGGCATTCTCGTATGTCACGAGCACAACCACCCACATATTCTGATGCTACAAATCGCCAATGCCTTTTTCAAGCTCCCTGGAGACTACCTGCGCCCAGAAGACGATGAGATCGAAGGCTTCAAATCGCGACTGGACGAGAGATTGGCGCCTGTCGGCCGCTTGGGAGAAGGGGAGGAAGCCGGTGACTGGCAAGTGGGTGACTGCTTGGCTCAGTGGTGGAGGCCCAACTTTGAAACATTCATGTATCCGTTTATACCAGCGCATGTGACGAGGCCAAAAGAGTGCAAGAAGCTTTACTTCATTCAATTGCCTAAGCAGAGTAGGTCAGCTAGTCATAATCATGCAACTGGATACTAATCCTTATCCCAGAGGTTCTAAGTGTTCCTAAGAACATGAAGCTTTTGGCCGTTCCTTTATTCGAACTCTACGACAACACTGCTCGATATGGCCCACAACTTTCTGCGATCCCCCATCTTCTCAGCCGATACAACTTTGAGTTCGTGGACGAAAATGGCAACGTCGTCGCTGCGACACCAGGATCTGCCGCGCCAGAGGGCTATGTTCCACACACCAAGGTCTTGGCAAGCGACGACACGGACATGAAAGAGGAGAATGGGACAAGTTGATCTCTTATAGGACTGCAGGGACATGGCGGTGGTGTTCGGCGTTCTTGTTGTTTGCCCGGAAAGGAAGGACATGTAAAAGCTCAAGTCACCTTTCCCTCTTCTTTTATTTTATTTTATTTTCTTTTTTCTATACATCACCGTGTTACTTTTCTGTGCAGTGCTTTCAAGCCTTCTCTCCCTGGATAGTTGCAACGACTCGTCGCTGGTGGCGAGCGGCACGGAACTCCAGGTACCAGATTCCTTGCCAAGTTCCTGTAGCCTATGGGGGTGTTAGTCACTTCCGGTCATGTTAAAGATTCGCTGGCACTTACAAGCTTTCCATCCTTGATGGGGATAGTGACGCTCGCTCCAATAAGAGCAGACTTGATATGAGCAGGCATATCGTCCGGCCCCTCGGCACTGGTTATGATTAATGTCTAATCCTGCCGCTGACACACGAAGGACTCACTCATGACGGTAGAGAGCCTCTCCCTTAGGTCCTTCAGCTGGTGCGATTCTGTCAAGAGCGTCACTCATATCCTCTCGGACATCAGAATCCCCTTGATTGTCTCATATCAGCACTAAGAATGATCCAGATCCGGGTGATAACTCACAGTTTTCATTCAAGCTCAAGGCACAGCTCGTATGTTGAACAAAAAGATTTAAAAGGCCAACCCTGTAGTCTCGAATTTCAGGAAGAGAAGACATAACCTGGTCAGTGATGAGGTATGATCCTCGTGACTTGGGAGAAAGCGTGAATTGCTTCTGATACCAGCTCATGGTTGTTGCTGTTGAATGATCTATCACCGGAAGAAGAGTTGAGCGGGGTTGAGAGGATTCTGATAACCCAAGAAGATGAAAAGGCAGTGTCCAGAGATAGTGAAATAGACCTGGAAACAGAGAAATCACAAGCAATAGACAGAGAAGTACTGGTGTAATCGCAGAGTTAAGACGTGATGTTTGAGGTTGAGGCATAGCTAATAATGAATCTTGCTTGGTAGCAAACAGCCGTCATAGTGGGGCTAGAGTTGGAATTAATGGGTCTCTCCTAAGGTATCCGTTCATATCAAGCTCCCATTATTAGCCAATCGTAGCGCACCATTTATAATACCATGTACCTAGTTACCTATACTCTGCCGTCAAGTAGAGGCAATAATCATCAAACATTCATTCTACCAAGGAATAAATAGTATGCCTGTGTCTAAAAAGCATAGTCTTGCTACTTCTATCACCATACCTGCAGATTCACGATTAACATAGCCCTATTAGAATAGATAGGTAGGTACTAGATGGAAATCACTCTAGGGGAGCTGCCGGTTTGTTCTTTCATAGTATTCATGGAGTACATACAGAAGTCCGGGTTCTCCATTCAGAAACATCACAGTACACGCATTTCTTTTCCTCCTTTGACACATGTCTAGTTAATGATCCAGATAGCATCCCTCCCTTTCAGATCCCATACTTCGATGCTGATTATGACAGAGGGTAAGAAGTCTCGGGGAGAGACTCTAGATGGGTGCGGTGATGTTCGTTGGCCTAGGATAGTATAAGCATTGACTAAAAATGGATCGCCAGGGTTGTTTCGTACGAAAGGAAGGCCGCAATAGCCGCAAACAGCAATCTCGGGCTTGTCAGTGTTGATGAAAACTCTAGGATGGCCCTCGGGACCGCCTCCACCATTGCAAGCAACAATGCGCTCGTGCGTCCACGTAACGGGTTGTTTGTGAATCATCTCAATAGCGGCCTTTGGTTGTGGCTATCATGAGGTTAGCCAACTTGATATTCCTCCAAGCTCCCTCTTCTCGGTTATACCTGGAGATCGAAGTCGGTCTGCTCAAATCGGGGACCGGTCATGGCCTGAGAACGAGGCCTCTGGCTGCGAGACCAGATACCGACACGGTTGGGAGCCTGGTTGATCTCGAGGGGCTTGTTCTCGTCCACAGGGGCGGGGGCTGTCTCGTTGGTCTTGGTAGACACAACAGCCTCGAATTGCCGAGAGGTGGTGGTGAATGAGCGATGAGAGAGGCGCGCACTTCGCGCAAAGACGCCAATTACCCTCAATTGAGACGTAGCCATTGTGTGATCGTCGGTTACCCGGGTGCGGATCGTCAACAGTGTCGACGCTGAATGATCTTTTGGTGCTTGTCAGGCGTTGAACTTGCCTACCTATTGATGGTTGAAGACCCGGATCCCCGGTTTATCCGTACCCGAAATAATTTTGGTTTCTAGAGCTACCTTATGTTATATGCGCCTTCGCGTTTTGCGATAAAACATTCATTGGTTTGATACCCGCTTGGAAACGTATTATGAGAAGAGGTTGTACATCGGTACTTATAAATTGACTGAAAATACAGTGCTGTTTCTCTCCTTGAGATATATCCTTTCACGAGTTGGCGCCGCAGGAACTTTCCCACCTCGACTCCAACTTCCACACAACAACTACGAAACGTCTTAGCGAACATTGTTTACCCATTGATCCCTAAATATTCGTCATGGCACCCGAAACACCAAGAGCGGTCTCTTCGAGACTTCTCACTATGAAGTTCATGCAGCGAGCAGTGGCCTCAGAAATTCCGTCTCCCGATTCAGAGACACATTCGTCCAAGAAGAGAAAGACTGCACACTCCCCAGCGGCGGGTCGCCTTGATGTGAACATTGATCAGGCTGCAATCAAAGCCGCTCTGGATGCGCAAGAAACAAAACGTCAAGAGGCTCTAGAGAAGCATGCTGGGGCCGACACACATTGGGTTCTAGACAACCCATTTGCTGGGTTCAAAGCTACAAGCCAGACAAAAACCCCTCTCAATGTCGTGTATGTTGGATATGGTGACATGGACACATCTAACGACTCAGGCGATAACGAAGACGTGCCGAGTAATGGGCGCACTTCAACAAATAGCTTCAAAAAGGCGGCAAACCAGGCATGTTGATCACCGTGCCATGTTAGAAGGGACCAAGACTGCTGACCAGGGATTATAGAAGTCAGAACCCCAGAAGAGATCCGAAGATGATGACGAAATTGATGATGATGAAGAGGACGAGGACGACGCAGATACACCAGCGCATGGACGAAAGCGGAAGCCATCTAGTGATAGCCCAAGCCGTTCACGGTCGCAGTCTCGATCACGGCCAAACGCAGAGAATGCCAAGGCCAAAGAATATCGAGATAAGAGGAAGAAGAAGGAGGTAAAGCTGAGCAAGCCAACCTCAATATCCTCTGGGGGTGGTATCTCCTCAGGGGGAGGAACCCAATTCTCACCTGCTGGGAAAGCCATGACTTGCTACAAGTGCCATCAAACCGGTCACAAAGCTGTAGACTGTCCGAAGAGAGGTCAAATGGCACATATGTACGATTAGATTATCTCTCATTCCACGATGATGTGTCTGGTTGAGGGTTAAGTCTGTCGTCGGCGGGCTTGGCATCCCATATCGTCCCTTACTGAAATTTGGAGCTCTGTGCTACCTATTTGCCTATTCCCATGTCATTCTATGGATTATGTGGTCAAGCGAAATAGGAATGGGCCAATGAGGTTGAGAGGTGAAGGAAACAGAAAAAGGAGAGAATAGTATTACATAGCAAACGCCTATCCTCGCTTTTGCTGAGCATACCCCTTAAGCACTATCGTTAAAACGGCTTCATGGCTGTGAAATTACATATTCCGAGTTGGAGCAGGAAAGTTACAGTTAGTTGTCGAGCTTTATGATCAAAGTGTAATGGTAAACACCTCTAGCGAAATACTTCAATTACCGAAAATTGAACGACTCATCCAATCGAAATTGATATTTGACCAACAAAGTGCCCGCGTCACGTCGCTCATAAAGTGCAGGCAGCATATATATTCGCTGTTCCGGAGGCCAAGGAACATATTTAACGTGGTTCATTCGAAATCTGGCATCTACAGTCCATTATCAAGTAATTCATGCACTCAGCGTGAGTCTTGTCTTTTCTTGGTCTTGAGTCAATCGCTTCTGCTTTGCCCAGGGACAGGGGGCTAGTTCATTGGGTTGGTCGGATGCTCAAAGATCTACCGCGGACCAGGGTTCGGTTTTCAGGGTCCTGGTGATTCTGTCACTAACACTATCTGCAAGCTGAGGAGATATTATGCAATTCATTGAGCATTTGGAAGAAGGGAGAGGTGGTTTCCCTATCTCAGAGCTCTTTGCCAAGTCGCCAAGCCTTTCGTGCCAGTATTTTTGGAGAATCGTTGGAAGAAACTGACCATGAAATAACTACCTAAGTACTGATAACCTAACCTAGGAGTACATATCAATTGGTCGGTCTTTGATATTATTGGTGTCGTTTCTCATGCAAGTAACGGCCGTTTTCAGCTCCCTCAATACACAAGAGAAACGAGCAACATACCCGTTCTGACATGACTTCCTCATCGTGTTTCCCATCACTGCCACCTCCTTTGCTTCTTGAGACACGTATGTTTCCGCCTCAGCATTCCACAATGTTTATTAATATGCAGAGGGTTGTGCTACCTGGCCAAGCTTTCATACATATACTCGATGAACTTGCTGACGAATTGTTGCTGAGTTATTTGTTAGCCACCTCATTTTTAAACACATCAGATTAGTTACGACGAAAATCGAATAAATGTCTGGAAGGACTTATTAACTATCAACTTACGGATACTTTAGCATCCTCCTTTCAATATAACCACTATCCAGATTGGCACCCAGCGCCTACAAGGAAACCGAGAACTTTCGCGTTTCTCAGAACAGTCCAGGGTTCCATAAAAGTTCGGGTCTCGATACCCATTATCCTTGTCAGGTTGTCGCTTCTCAGAGCTAGGTACGCACCTATCCCCCCAACAAGGTTGTTATAGACTAGGTCTCCAGCTTTTTATCATCTATATCGGGAGCCAGCCAAGAGCTTTCCCCTAGATTCCAAAGAGGTGGCGTGATTGGTCATTGCACGACTAATCTGACTTTGAAATAGGATACCTACACGCCCAAAAACTCTTCCATATCGTTCCCGAATCGGTAAACCTCGGTATCCTTCTCTTCACCTACCGTACGTCTGCTTAGGTGTCCATACAAAGCCACCTCACGGAAGAGTCACTCACCTTACTGGTAACACTCACTAACTTCCATTAGTAGGTACCTTTCTATGCTGCCTACCTACCTACCTAACCAGGGCTGTCTAGGTAATCACCATCATCAGTAGATCTGGCTCTGCACAGACCCTTGACTTCTTTATTCTGCTGTGCGCGTGCTCAACATTGAGTGGCGCACCCCACAGGCTCAACTCAGCCATCGTCTTCAAAGTGGTTCGGTCATAGAAGGACACAATTCAAACATCCAAGTCAATTCGATAGCCTGAGTGGTCTGACTCACGAATAGCCCCAGTTTGCACCAGTGGTATTCTAATACTAGTCAGACAAAGCGAGGAAACTAAGCTAAGGTAACCTCCATGTCCTTGCAGAGCTCTCATGAGGCGAGGGGTACTGACTTTATAACCAACGCAGGTACCTTTTTCATGACATAACTGATGCCTTCCATTTTAGCTTAGTTTCATCATCTTTCAATTCCAGCCCCTGCTACCTTATCCTCCATTTCCTTGGTGTCATACCCCTCGCCCCTCAGTAAGGTAAGGTACCAAAGGCCTTGCTTCCCCCGCGACGCGGCCCTACCCTACCTTGCCCTGTAGGGAACCTACCTTCTAGGGACGGACTACCAACAGTACCAGGAACCTTACCTATGGGACGGTATTCGTTCTGCACCTTACTTACCTACCTTACATACTGACTTTTTGCTTTGCCATTGTCATACTTACAGCACTGCACTATTTTCTTGGTTCTCGACATCAATTGGATTGCATTCGTTCCATTATCTTGCATCTGTCGTCCTGTACGCGCAGACTTAGTCCAATCGTCTCTCGTACCTGAGCACGCAACACCGCCAACTCATACGAACCCTTGCGATCAGCGAGTGACCAGCCTACCACGGTCCACGGCCGTTTTCTTCCTCCGGTTTCCGGATCCCGTTTGTGCCGTGTGTGTCGGTGACGGTGTCGGTGACGGTGCCAATATCGGTGTAGAATTCTGTGGTTTGGCGCCTGCATTTGTATTTGTATTTGCAACATACACAATGCCTCACTCCCAACATGAAGAGGATGCCTCCGCAGTGGCTGGCGCTGCTCCTATACCAGTGACGCTTGTTACCGACTCTCTCGAGAAGCCTTCGCTCGACGATCGTGATTATCGAGTCATTCGCCTGGACAACGAGCTCGAGGCTCTCTTGGTGCATGATCCCGAGACTGACAAGGCCAGCGCTGCCCTGGATGTCAATGTAGGAAATTTCAGCGATGAGTCTGACATCCCCGGTATGGCCCATGCGGTCGAACATGTAAGTGCCCCAATTCAACACTTGTGATGTCATACAGACAGGCCGTGGACTAACGTTTCTGCTTGCCAACAGCTTCTTTTCATGGGCACCAAGAAATTCCCAATTGAGAACGAATACGGGCAATATCTCTCCGCCAACTCAGGGAGTTCCAATGCTTATACAGGGCCAACCTCAACGAACTACTTTTTTGATATTTCTGCCAAGCCGGACAATGACCAGGATCCTTCAGATAGCAACCCGTCTCCTCTACGCGAGGCTCTGGATCGATTTGCCCAATTCTTCATTGAGCCGCTCTTTCTTCCCGAGACCCTGGATCGAGAGCTGAAGGCTGTCGATTCAGAAAACAAAAAGAACCTTCAAAATGATACCTGGAGGCTGCATCAGCTGGAAAAGTCTCTATCAAATCCTAATCACCCATTCTGTCACTTCTCGACTGGCAATTTTGAAGTTCTCAAGACACTCCCCGAAGCGCGTGGAATTAATGTGAGGGATAAGTTCATTGAGTTTCATGCCAAGCACTATTCAGCAAATCGCATGAAATTGGTTGTTCTGGGCAGAGAACCGCTGGATGTACTCCAAAAATGGGTTGCTGAACTGTTCTCTCCCGTTGTGAACAAAAAGCTTCCACCAAACAGATGGCCGGGTGAGGTCCCTTTCAGGGAATCCGATCTCGGCATGCAGTGTTTCGCCAAGCCCGTCATGGACTCTCGGGAGCTTAACCTCTACTTCCCCTTTATCGACGAGGAATTTATGTTTGCTACCCAGCCTAGCCGATATATCAGTCATCTCATCGGACATGAGGGCCCGGGAAGTATCATGTCATATATCAAGTCCAAGGGTTGGGCAAATGGTCTCAGCGCTGGTGCCTACCCCGTTTGCCCTGGTACTCCCGGTATCTTTGATGTACAGGTCCGTTTGACAGAGGAGGGTCTTAAGAACTACCCTGAGATTGTCAAGATATTTTTCCAGTACATCACTCTCCTACGCGAGAACCCACCGCAGGAGTGGATTTTCCAAGAGCAAAAGGGAATGGCTGATGTTGATTTCAAATTTAAGCAAAAGACGCCTGCCAGTCGCTTTACCAGCCGAATCAGTTCGGTCATGCAAAAGCCACTTCCTCGAGAATGGCTGTTGAGTGGTCATAGCCGTCTCCGAGAATTTGCTCCTGACCAGATCGAGAAAGCTCTTGCCACGATTCGCCCAAATAACTTCCGCATGGTTATTGTATCCCGCAACTATCCTGGAAACTGGGACCAGAAGGAAAAGTGGTACGGAACCGAATACCGCCATGAGAAGATTCCTGATGATCTTATGGAGGAGTGCAAGAAAGCTTTTGCCGTCTCCCCCAAGGATCGCCTTCCTACCCTTCACCTGCCTCACAAGAACCAGTTCATTCCCAACAAGCTCGAGGTTGAGAAGAAGGAGGTGGATGAGCCGGCACTGAGCCCCCGGGTTCTTCGCAATGATAGCATTGCCAGGACATGGTGGAAGAAGGATGATACCTTCTGGGTTCCTCGCGCCAACGTCATTGTCAGCTTGAAGACACCACTTATCTATGCTTCGGCAGAGAACAATGTCAAGGCTCGACTATTCTCTGACCTGGTCCGTGACGCGCTCGAAGAATACTCATATGACGCGGAGCTGGCTGGCTTGCAGTACAACGTAAGTCTCGACTCGCGCGGTCTGTTCTTGGATGTTAGCGGCTACAATGATAAGTTGCCTGTTCTCTTGGAACAAGTCGTCACAACAATGCGAGACTTGGATATCAAGGAAGACCGTTTCGAGATTGTCAGGGAGCGCTTGACCCGAGGGTACAGCAACTGGCAGCTACAATCGTCCTACCATCAGGTTGGCGATTACACCAATTGGCTCAATGCTCCCGAGCGGGACTTCATAGTAGAGGAGCTCGCAGCCGAGCTTTCGAGCGTCACGTTAGAGGGTGTCCGATTGTTCCAGAAGCAGATGCTTGGACAGGTTTTCATCGAAGTGTACGTGCATGGTAACATGTACAGGGAGGACGCACTTAAAGCAACCGACATGGTCGAGTCCATTCTAAAACCACGAGTTTTGCCTAAAGCACAGTGGCCTATCTTGCGGTCACTCATTCTGACCGAGGGTTCCAACTACGTCTTCAGGAAGACCCTCAAGGACCCTGCCAATGTAAACCACTGCGTAGAGACTTGGTTTTATGTCGGTAGAAGAGAAGATCGCGATGTTCGAACCAAGACTCTACTCCTAGACCAGATGCTCCATGAGCCAGCCTTCGATCAGCTCCGGACTAAGGAACAACTCGGCTATATCGTTTTCAGCGGACCTCGAGCCTTCTCGACGACATATGGTTTCCGCTTCCTCATTCAGAGTGAGATGACACCAGAATTCCTCGACTCCCGTATCGAGTCCTTCCTCATGAGATATGCGAACACTCTGGAGAAGATGAGTGAAACAGAGTTCGAGGGTCACAAACGAAGTCTGATCGTCCGGCGTCTGGAGAAGCTCAGGAACCTGGACCAGGAGTCCACTCGTCACTGGTCCCAGATTACAAATGAATACTACGACTTCGATCTCGGTAAGTTGATGCAAAGCGTGGTCTGAATATCTACTAACGCTCTTGACAGCCCAACGCGATGCCGCACAGATTAAGCTTCTGACCAAACCAGAGGTTGTGGATTTCTTCAACCAGCGCCTGAACCCTGCCTCCAGCCAGAGGGCACGATTATCAATTCATCTACAGGCCCAGGGTAAGGCTGAAGGTGTCGATAAGCGACAGGAAGAGGCTCAGAAGAAGGCCGACGAAGAGCCCTCCCCAGGAGATGCTGTGAAGACGGCCGAGGAAATCACTGATGTCAGGCTTTACAAGGCTCGTCTAACGGCCAGTTCAGGGGCCAGGCCTGTCAGAGACATCAGCGAGTATGAAGATACGGATGCAAAGCTGTAAAGATGAGGTTAGGTCTTGTATACTTTTTTGGGCTAAGGACTTGATGCTCTTGAAAGCCGAGTTGGGGTTGCATTTAGACGGAGGCGCGATACACTGATATTGGATGGTAGAGGGGAGATGGCACGACAACAGCGATCAGGGACTTGTAAATATTTACACGGATAGAGACTCGTTTTAGCGAGTCGGTTTAGTGCATGTCTATGTAGCTCGGTGGTGGTCTCCGCTGAGGCACAAAATAAGATGACTTGGTGGTAATACCCCTTGACCATTCTGATAAAGTGTCCTTGATATCTCTACAGTTTCTAGCGACCTATGAAAGCTAATACAAGTCATTGGCGTAAATTTCAAGTACCTAGACAATCAAAGAGGGATGCCGTCAGTTATTCACAGTTCAGGCATTGCGTTTTATACTTCTACTGTAACAATTTTAGATCATTGCATGCGGGCAAGAGGAAAGGAGGCGGCAAATGTCACAAAAAAAAAACCCCGACCTCCAGCTGTCGTCTTCGTCTCGCTGCAAGCCGCAGGACGTTGTAAGTAACATGCGTTGGATTAACAACGTTGGAGACGCGTACTGCTGTTTCGATTTCATCAGGCGTGGGGATACACATAGGTCGCGAAAGAGTTGATTTAATAGAAAGAACGAAAAGACAGAAAAAACGCAGAAGAGTCAGTGAATAGAAGGTCTAGGGTATGTTTATTCATACTGAACACGCAACTGTAAGTAGGCATTCATTCAGATGTTTCAGCTATTCAACACATCTATATTTGCAAGAAATTGGCCTGAAAAGTGAAGCCGACAAGCGTGAATACCTAAAGATACGTAGATAGAACAGGATCGTTCAGAAGTCCAATGCTTCTCTATAAGGCCCATGCACAAACAGGTCACTAAAAAGCGGTTAACACTGTTTAACGAAAGGAGACAGACATACAGAATAGATCTAAACCAATCCAATCCGCTGCATGGAAATTCATCATTTGAATGTGGGGAATGGAATCGGCCAGAGAACCTAAGACAGTTGCAAGTAAAAATATCACCCACTCAGAGGAGCTACATAAGCATTTTGCGACTTATGGAAAGGCTCAGATATGATAGGGACCTTGAAATACTTTCTTTCTGCACTACATTATTATATATGGTAGGTATCTACAAACTGTACCTACCCAAGCTACCTTACCTACCTACTGACCTTGCCTTAGATCCTAGGTATGCAGTAACTATAGTGCACACATACGCGGGCCCGGATCTCTGTTTACCTTGCCTTACTTCATTATCATCATAGCCTGCCTAAATGTGCCAGATCTGACCCGAACCCCCATCACCAGGGCATCCATCCATTGTAAAACTCGAGTCAACAGCTGCCCCACACCATAGGCCATCCTCAGCGGTCACAGCCCCAATGCCACTGCTGCTGTGATCCATCATAAAAAAAAATTATAGAACCTGTTTCATCCCCGCCCTTCTCCTGCGAAAGAAAAAAAAAGGATTCAAACTCTTACATGGCCAGGCTCTATTGGTTTGGACCTGTCCTGATTCAGAGTAAATGCAACAATTCTGTTGTCCTTACTCGTGCCTTAGCCACAGTCAAACTTATACTTGGTGCCTACTTCGACTACTTCTTCGCCCTCGAAACTCGTTTCCCTCTAAGAATAGGAATAGAGACCTCGTCTTCCACCTCCGCCCCTCCTACTTATACCCAGACCCCCCGAGCTGCCCGGGCAGCTCGCCTTCAAGACGTCGTCCTCAAAGAAGAGAAAGCTCTTGCGAAAAGACATACCTCTAGACTCGATTGATTCGTCATCGCCCTCTCCTGACTCAGTCCTGCCCTCTTGTGAAGTCGACGACGATCCCGCTTTCTCCTTCTCCGCCTCCGTCGCCTCCAACTCGAACTCGTTCCTCCGGGCCGACTCACAACCGGCCTCGAGTCTCCCCCCACGCCTCCAGCAGCAGACAAGCTCTCTCGTCTCGGCCGACTACGCTGCATCAGCTGCCTCGAGCCCTTGTGCATCTGCCTACGCCGACCTTTCCATCGAGAGCGACCGAGGCGGCGAAGAGACTGGCCCGGCCCCGACTGTGGCTTTGGCCAGAAGCCAGTCTCCCTTGCGTCTTTCTCACCGAGCTATCATGAATAGCGATGCAGACCTGCCCCAACGCTCCTCATCGCCTTTGAAAAGACGTGCTTCTAGTATGGATCCCGAAAACGACGCGGACAGGACCCGTGATGTCGACATGGGTACATCACAAGCCAGTGAATCTGTGGATAGTGCCTCACAGCCGCCTGCCAACTCGTTACCTCGTGACATGAGCGTTGATGCGCCTGATCCTACCACGAACTTGGCCAAGGATGCTCCCCCTTCGCAGCGTAAGCCTCACAAAATTTCCGACTGGCAAGCTCCCAAGCTCTTTGCTAATCCTGGTCTCATAGCAATTCCTTCATTGCAAGAACAAATCAAGATCATCGAGACCCTCTTAAAAGCCTACCAGGAGGCGCAATTGAAGGAAGGAGATAAGGCCTATCTTGTCTCCAACACGTGGGTTCAAAAGGCGCTTTCGTTACGTGGCGGTTCTAAAGACAGTAAAGAGGGGGATTTCCCATCGGAGCCTCTTGGCCCTGTCGACAACTCGGACATCATCGAAGAAGTCATCAAAGAACCTTCCGGCAAGGAACACATCCGCCTAAAACAAGGAACTAACGAGAATGAATTCACACTCTTCCCAGAGGACGCTTGGAGGATGGTTATCGATTGGTATGGTGTTAAGAATGGCCAAGAAGCCATTATTCGCTTTGCTATTAACACTGCGGAACCTGGCGAAGAGCCCGTTATCCAATTTGAATTTCACCCCCCTGTCTTTACTGTTCACCGTCTGTGGTCTGAAATTAGCCCACTTCCTATCGAGCAGTCCCTAAAGGCCAAGAACCCTCCTCCTTACAAGTTCGTCAGAAGTCGCAAATACCATGCGCAGACATTTGTCAAGGAGATCAAGACGGCCACTGGTGTACCGCTAGACCGCAAAGTTCGTTTGTTCATGGTACCTCAAATTCAGCAGGTTCCTGGTCCCTCGGAGCCATCACGAGCCCTCACACCTCCGGATTCTCCAGGTCGAACTGGCAGTGGAGATAACCCTGCAAACACTTGGTCGAAACTTCTCCTCGATAATGTTTCATTTTCTCAAGTCCGTGAACAAAGGGTCAGATGTAAGCTAGAAGACAAGACCGTTGACCCCAAGTTCAACGGCAGTTCAAACTTGACCATGTTCGATCTCGTGATAGATCAAACCCTGGTCATTGATGAGGCAATCGACAACTTCTGGGTCAGCAACTACACCGGAAAAACTCCGCCGAATGGATTGGCTATTCCCACTAGAAGTGGCCTGGCCTCTTCTAATGCCAGCGGTCGAAGCAGTCCAGCCCCTGGTGGCCCATTGACACGGGGCCGAGTGGGAAGGAAGTCTGGCCGAAGTATCGGCGTCGTTGGCCTGCAGAACTTAGGAAACACATGCTATATGAACTCTGCTCTTCAGTGCGTACGAAGCGTTGAAGAGTTGACAAAATACTTCTTGACCAATGAGTATCTTGACGAGGTTAATAAAACCAACCTTCTGGGATATAACGGAAGAGTTGCTATAACGTATGGAAATCTCCTTAAAGAGATATATACGGAAGGCAGGGGCTCTGTGACTCCTCGGGACTTCAAGAATACAATCGGCCGTTGCCGGTCAACTTTCTCCGGATACGGCCAGCAGGATTCGCAGGAATTTCTCGGCTTTCTCCTGGATGCTCTTCAGGAAGATTTGAGCCGTGTCAAGAAGAAACCTTACATTGAGAAGCCTGATTCTACCGACGACATGATCAACAATCCAGAAGCTATCAAGGAAATGGCCGACAAGGTCTGGGACATAACGCGCCTCCGGGACGACTCGGTCATTGCCGACCTCTTTACAGGTTTGTATAAATCGACACTCAAATGCCCTGAGTGTGGTAAAATCAGTATCACATTCGACCCTTTCAATAACCTGACCCTTCCCATCCCTGTCGAAGACGTATGGATGGCCAAGGTTAAGTTCTTTCCACTCAACGATGTGCCTGTCATGATCGAGGTTGAACTGCCCAAGCATAGTGCCATTGAGCAGCTCAAGCAGTTCCTCTCGATCCGAACAGGCGTACCTGCTGAACGCTTGATTGGAGGGGAAGAGTACAAGGACCGTTTCTTCAAGATTTACGACAACCCAACGGATGTTAGTGAAGAGATTGCGAAGAATGACCTAGCAACCTTCCATGAGTTAGATGCTGTCCCCACCAACTGGCCGCATCAAGCGAAGAAGCCACGCTCTATGCTGGACATCGACACTCCTCTTGAGGCTTCCTGGGACGACCCACGATATGAGCGGATAGTGGTGCCCGTATTCCACCGCATCCCATCGAACTATGGTCGTGCCCGGGACGGTGTAGCTCCCCCAAGTTTCATCTGCTTCACCAAGGAGGAAGCTTCCGACATTGATCTGATTCGACGTAAGATCCTCGAGAAAATATCAAATTTCTCAACCTGGTCCAGGTTCAGAGACGGCTTGGAGGAGAACTACGATAATGCTGACGGGGAGGTGGTAGCTTCCGATGCTGACTCGTCTGGCGATAGCAAGGTTGTTGCCAACTCGGTTGAAGGCGAAGATGACATTGTAGATGTGCATATGAAGGACGCGAGCGAGAGCCTCCCACATCAACCACAGGTCTTGAAGCGATTCAACCAAAAACGACCTAAGTTTCTGGACCCGAATAGCTTCCTTGACCCCGAACTTCAAAACCTCTTTGACCTTTGCTATTTCACAGACAAAGCCAACTCCGACAGTGTGCCGACGGGTTGGTCTAACGTCGACCACCATCAATTACTTCCGAAGCTATCAGCTCGTATCACTCAGCCATCTCCTGAGGATGACGATACTGCCAGTCGTGACGACGACAGCAGCACACCCTCTAACGAAGACGCAAGCAGCAATGACGAGAGTATGAAGACTGAGACCACACAAACCCGAATGGTCGAAGAGTCCAGTGAGGAAGAAATTCAAGCAATTCAAGAAGCTCCTCGGGTAGGTCAATGTATTCGTCTTAACAGGCCTAGCGCTCACACAATGCAGAAATTCAACGGGCGTCCCTCAAAAGTAAAAGGACGTAAGCTCAAGGGTCAGAAGTTCAACAAAAAAGCCAACAAGCGACGAGAACGCATACAGAACAAGAAACATAAGACAGCCTCTGTTAAGCCTCAGCCTCAACCTCCCGCTGTTGCTGATGGTGGGCCTCTCATTCGTTTGGGCGAAGGGATTGTCGTAGACTGGAACGAGGATGCTTGGGGAAAGGTGTTTGGTGGTTCTGCGAAGGCCCCTTCTGATGACCAAGGAGCTCCTACATTTCTTGACCTGGAAACGCTCACGGACCCCGCCCTCAAAATTGCTCAGAGAAGAAGACATCATCGCCGCACACGCGGCATCTCTCTTGAAGAATGTTTGGACGAGTTTGAGAGAGCTGAAGTCCTCTCCGAGCAAGATATGTGGTATTGCCCCCGCTGCAAAGAACACCGGCGAGCCAGCAAGAAGTTTGATCTGTGGAAGTCGCCAGATATTCTAGTAGCCCATCTAAAGCGGTTTAGCAACTCTGGCTGGCGCCGCGACAAGTTGGACGTCATGGTTGATTTCCCTATTGAGGGTCTCGACCTTACCTCTAGAGTCATCCAGAAAGAGGATGGCAAGGATGAAATCTATGATTTGATTGCTGTCGATGACCACTACGGAGGTCTTGGTGGCGGGCATTACACCGCCTACGCCAAGAACTTTGTCGATGGTCGATGGTACAACTACAATGGTAAGTTTCTCCATCTTTGTGTCCTCCCTCTTCCCAATCCATGAAGGCTAACAAACCGACAGATTCGTCTGCAAGCCCCGTGTCTGACCCGTCAACATGCATCACATCGGCTGCATACCTGCTGTTCTACCGTCGCCGCTCGAACACCCCTTTAGGGGGTTCGCGGTTCGGTGTCATCTCTGAGAAATACAAGAACAGCGAAGAAAACTCCGAAGAGGAAGCAGAGGAAGGTGAAGCGGGGGAAGGTCAGCGTCTCGGCGAGGGTTCCTCCTTGACTGGGTTGCCGAGCGCTGGGATCGGAGCCGCAGCAACTCGCCATCTCGGCAGTCGTGGTTCGGATAGAGTCACCGTCACCTCTTTAGCTGGACCAGACGACGAAGACGATGACCTCCCCCCGTACGATGTAACAAATCGATTAGAGAGCATACACGGCAGCGTTGAGGACGAGGGTGTAGATGTCAGTGGAAGTTACCAGCGCCTGGATAACAAGTCACTCAACCTCGTCCAGGGCTGGAACTTCGAAGGCCTGGGCGACAGTGGTGCTGAAGATTCCACAGGCGCCGACATTGGCTCTGATGATGTTCAGTTAGACTCTTCAGCTGACGAGCGTGGCCTCAGCCAGTTTGATGATCTCGATACAATCATGGCTGGGGACGACCTTGCTGAGGGCGAGTCTGAGCCTGCCGCCTCTCAGAAGACGATTCTTACAGACAGTCAGAAGGCTATATGGGACCGTAAGGACGTCATCGACTTGCCAACCGCGGCAGGGACCGACAGAGGTTCTAATGAAGTGGCCGAGATTCATCTTGAAAGCAAGAAGGGGACCATGGCCGAGTAGGATGGCTGTCCAAAGTCGAACGACAAGCGGCCCAACGCCATGATGACATATTGTAGACGAGATACGAGAAAACGGCTAAATGTGAATGAGACGATGACCCGGGACAAACAAACGCGTGAAGGGCATGTTAACGTGGATGGAAGAGCTGTGGATAGAAAGAGACAGCGGGCGGAATAGATGGTACATATCCTATGCCCGCGCATCTCGCATGGGGTTGAGGGGCAACACACGGCGTTTGGTTTCTGTTTTGCATCAAGCATGTTCAGTTGAATGGATTTGAGAAGTCTAAGGGGAGTTTGTCTATCTATACGTATACTTCAAGCAGTAGGTGCTAAATGATACACTCTTATTGAAACTCTCATGGTTGCGAGGTCCACGACATTTACAAACGAATCTGCCCTACCATCGTCAACTCCAGGTAGCTTCTCGTTCGGAGGGCATAAATAAGGATCAGCTCGTGCTTGTTCTACATTTCGATGCCGTCAGACATTTACTGTCAAACATCTGCCCCTCGTCTACAAGCTCCCAAAGCCCCGGTCCAGTAGAACCGAGATTTACAAAAGTCGAAGGATAACATCCCCCAAGCACCGACCGCAATGTCACGAATCATCTATCGACAGCTAAACTGTAAATCGATATTCAACACGTAATCTGTAGGATGCCATTCAAGGTTGGACCGTCGTATGCCACCATCTCCATGTTGCGGACAAGATGGTATGAACATGGTTTCCCCAGCTCGGGGACCCTGGTTAAGAGCATCGGCCTCAACAACGCTTGTACAATCTATAAGATGATAATAAGTTAAAAAGCATTGCAGTCAGGACTATCTGCTGATGTTGGTACTATCATGAGAAATAGGTATCCGAGATATGAAATAGGTACTCGACAGCACCATGCCCTGCCTTGCGCAAGCAGCGAGCCAGAGTTCGAGTTGCTCTTCGAAGTTAGAGCACGTTCTCGATAACCACTCGTTCCATCAACTCGGAGCTGGTTGATGCTATTCCTAACTACGTGCTCCACTTGGGCGAACTAGACTTGACAGCGAACAGAGCGGCCGCTAGATTGAGGGCGTTCGATAGTGCCCATTGAACGGCAGTATCGAGGGATTGACAATTAACAAAGTAATTGATGATCGCAACAGGTGACGAAAAGAGGAAGTGGGTGGTTACTTCGCGATCGACATATCGGAATCACCTCATGGTTGTATTTGAGCTGTTCTGTTTCTCTACAGGGTTCAGCTTGACAGGTGCAAATACAGATAGTACTAAGCTTCAGCCAGTCACCACATTGAAGACTTGGGCCTCTAGAAGATGAAATCTGATTCACCGAACCCCCAACGGTCAACGGCTTAGCAGACCATATCGTAGTCAGAGGCATGGACATGATGGAGCATAGAAACATCATATGTGATGTGCCCACTAACAACTTAGGTAAAAAATTAGAATTTGTTACCGTATAATAGCAACATCTAACACATCCAGTACAACAGTACATCGTAAGTGGTAGAAGAGATAAACCGTTCAATATAACATCTGCTTGTCACTATTGTCAGTCTGAAAAGCACGCCAGAGACCCGGTGCCATAGGGTCAATGCAGGCTCCATAGCGACCACGATACCAGAGCTCCTCACTTCAGATGGCACAGAAGAGAACTCGAACCAAAAACCCAGAGCGTCCTTAAAGACCAGCCAGGAACAAGCAAGAGTCCTATCAAAGAGTCGAGAGTCGAATCAGGATAAGGCCGAGAAAGAAGCAAGATCCTACAGTGGTCAGGGCAGTGGGTACCTCTCGGTGACTCTGTGGGGGTGCCTTCAAAGTCTAGATAACAGGCCAGCGCAGTCTTAGTAGGCGTGGGTTGTTACCTCGGTTCAGGGATAATGTGTTCTGGAGTGGAGTGGGACTATGGAGAACAGAGTCTTTCTCATATTGAGGCTCGAAGTGGATCCTTGCAATAGCAGTAAATCTAGCCTTTGAAGAGTGCCATGTGCGGGATGGCGTTGACAGATCAAAGCTACCTTGGCCAGTAACTACTGGAGATCGCACGGGGAGTTCATGTGGCTGCTCTTGTGGTCTGCGGCCGGCATGGAAAGGCTCATATAGACAGCATACGTATCATGCAAAACGTGTCGAAGTCGAGTACTCCATCATTCCCCTCGACGGCCCGCAGGTTACCTGGCAGTAGGCAGCTGCTCGGAGCCATCAATAGCCAGTCCAGCATAGCGGTCCCCTGGAGCTTTTTGCCTATTTCGGCACAAGAGGAAATCAGGCAAAAGCTTGTGTGCGTACTCTGTAGATGGTGGGATTTGTAGCAGCTATCAATGGTCTTACGCATAGAGAGAACCGGAGCTTTTGGGTATTGGTTGACGTTGTTGGGAGTTTTACAGAGTCCAGGGACGAACCGAAGCTGATTCCATTCTTTGTATGGCATCTTGATGGCGGGGACAGCCATCCTATACCGAAAGCGTAGCTGTTGCGTACATGATCTCTTAGTAGCTTCATTAGAGGGTGGGAGAGTTTCGAGCCGGTGTAGTGCGGGGTAGCGAACCCACGACCTATGGCGAACGCGATGGGTAATGGAATGGGGCGATAGAGATGGGAATGAACGAGCAAGACAGCGAGAGTTGAGAAGAATGAAGGCGGAGAAGGTTGGCGTTAGATGAGAGTCGATAGGGTCTCAGAAAAAGAGGCTTTGTTTAGTGACGAGATCTGGATCTCAGATCTGCTCCATCAAATCACGTCATCTTGGCTTGTTCGTTTGTTTGGCCAGGTATGATTGACAATGTCGAACAACAGTAGCGTTGATGGTAAGCAATTGATTGGCTTGTTGATGCATAGGATATAGATGTATGAGTGATCCTAGTCTAATCCACCCATTCTAGCCATCGTATCTATGGATCCAATTCGATAAAAACCATATTTACCTAAGGTACTGGTTGGGCAGGTATACTTAGTAAGGGAGGTAAAATAGTTTACCTCAGGGAGGTATGTGTGTATTAAGGTAGTAGACAGCCACTGAATTCACGAGTTGTCAAGTTGGATCGGATTGGGTTCGGGGCAAGCAGCACCTGCACTTTCTTCACCTGAACGGAATCATCCCCGGTGCATACCTGCGTAGGTAGGTGCTACCTACCTACCTGACTGGGTAAGAACCCAAAGTACCTAAGCTTCTTCTGGACTCAGCCTGGAGACTGAGCTAGCAGGTGCTGTTACAATTTGGGCGGACAACTTCGAGCCCAAAGGCTTTTAGGTGGGCTCAGGTGCCTGTGCTTTAGGGCTCACAGGAGTAGTTGTGACTACCCGACTGAACTGGATAAATGCCCACTGAGATATCGCTGGTGGAGTTTACCTTATGGGTACGAAACCTACTTAGGTAAGGTAGCTACCTACGTATGTACCTAAGGTAGGGAATTGCCCGTGTGGGGATCTTGATGATGGTTCTCACGCCAAGAGTTCTTTTCATTCTCTGGCTTGGTGAACTAAACCAAGAGCTTTGATTGGATAAGACACGACAGTCTGAATATGACGAAATGCGAAACGGTGGACTCCTAATGAGGTGAACGTATATCAAACAACAAAGATACTGCCTTGAGTCTTCCTTACCTACCTTAGGTACCTACTTAGATAGCTACTGAAACTTGCCTCGGGTTTCTCTATTGCTAATGATTCTGGCCAAGGTAGTTGTCCAAGGTACTTGCCGTCAGTCATACAAAGCACAACTAATTACACAAAGCGTCAGGTTCAACAAGAGCGACAATACATGTGTTGTGTCGAATACACTGTGCTCAAACTGTCCTTCCTTCGAGAATGATTCTTGGTTCCCCTTTGCGCTACAGCCTACCATGCATATGCACCCCTGCCCAATAATTATGGAGCCGGTGACTCCATTCTAGATTCTCGAAGACGGCCAGAAGAATTCAAAGCAAGCCGCTTGGACCCCTCCTTTGTCAAGCCTGTTGGCTGACGCTACAGACAAAGACGTAATTGGCTCTCATAGAGAGAAGGGAGCCCTGATCCTGACCAAGCATGTGGAGCACCAGGTGGGCTCTAGCCTTAACCTTAGCCTCTAGGCTCTAGCCCAGCTGCCCTGGCCTGCTTGGTGTCTCGCGTCGCGTTGTTGCAAGCACGTTGAGGTACCTACCAAGAGAGGTTCCCCTACCTGTAAGCCTGCGAGGTAAGGTAAGGTAGCTACGATCCTCAACCACATCCAAGAACGTCCTCCAACCTCACTCTCGATGGGCCACTTCGAACCCTGATGTAGGCTGCACAGCAGAGCACAGTAGCCCTACGATGGCCTGTAATGACCGTTATGCTTGCAAATTGACGAATGCTGTTGTGTCGCCCCTACTGACCAGTCACTCGCCACTGCAAATCACTAAAAATCAAGCCTCCAATTCCACAACACCGAACCTAAGTCAGCGCCCAGACGGCACTTCCGCAAACTCTAATGCCTTTTTCGCAAGGTTCTCTTTGTCACCGCTGACCAGCAGCAACTCAGTAAAATCATCCATGTGGTATATAAAACTAACCTTATCTCAAGGTACTGTATAGCCTGCGCCGTGCCTTAACTACCCTTGAATTGAGGCCAAATCGTACTGCATCTGCCACCCAATTAAGTCAATTGTAAGAGCTGCGTCATCAGGCTTAACCGTGTCCCTACTCAAGCATTCAGTTTCAGTTTCTATGCTTTTTACAAGTGCAGAGAGGTCTCAATCCCCCTATTCTTGTCTCAAATGGAGCATTCATTTCCTTCGTATATAGTTTTCCTTTCTTTTTCTCATAAGACATAAAGAAATTCTATTGTTCTTGGGCAGCGCCATTTGCCCCGTAGCAGCCCTGTCAAGCCCCCTAAGATTCACGACCAGGTTACTAAAGAGTGATTTGGATGTTTGCTGTTGGAGGGGTAGGAAAGGAAAGGTCGCTTTTTTTACTCCTTTCCCCTCACTTTCACACTCCAGGCTCGCTTTCTTTTTCCCGAGGGTCCTCTCAGAGCAGAGAACCTTCCTGGTTACTTCAACGCCTCTGGACTGAATCCATCCTTCTTGAACCAATTCGACTCCTTGACTTGGCCCTTGATCTGGTCGCTTCCGACTCGCCGTTTGTTGAATATTCTTCTCCACGTATTTCATCCTTCTTCTCGGTAAATCGGTCCACTAAGGCGCTGGTCAATCTATTCGAGTAATTCGACTACCGGCACCTCAAGAGTCCAAAGGTACCTCTCAGGCCTCCTTACCTGCCTACCTGCCGCTGGGCTCAAGAAGTTAGGACTCGGCTGCGTGGCATTTCAATTCATATCAATCTGCTTGAGGGTAGTCAAGTCCGAGCTAATTCTGACATTCTTTCGTGGCCTTTTCATCTGGTTTTTACCTCACTTCAGTCGACTCGGTCAGTGCTTGGGAGACTCATCCTCTTTCCCATCTCTCTGTTCTGTTTGGTTGATAGGTAGGTAGGTAAGTACGTTGCACTATCTGAGTACCTTACCTATCATCCCGCCTGTACCTAATAAGTTACCTTAGGTAGGTGCTGCGCTGTGCTGCACCTGCACTCACGATTACGCTACACTACACTGCAATCGCTCCTCCTCCGCTTGCAGCCACGGTCGGAGATCTTCTCCCTCCTCCCCCGGACCCGGTTACCGTGACTGTCGGTGCCCTTGCCCTGTCCTTGGGTCTTCCCTTATTATTCTTCCCTAGTCCTTCCATTCTCCGACCAGGGTCAGACACCTTCTGCGTGCCGCTAAGCAGGTCTCGTACTGCAGCAGTGCACATACAGCAGGCAGGTCGTACCTTGAACCAAGTAACTCAGGTAAGCTAAAGTCCGGGCTGCCCTGACACCATCCATTGTTCCAGCGCGCGCGTGCTCCATTCTGCTTCTGCTTCCAGTGTTGGTTGTTCTGTACTGTCCTGTTCGTCCGTACCTGCCTTTCTCCTCACCACCTGTGAAATCCAACTCTCTCACTCTGACCTCTTTCTTTGTCTCTTTTCCTTCTTCGTTCCATCCCCTGGCCATTCCTATTCCTTGGTGGCTCTTTCCATTAGCCCAACCCGAGTCCAGATTCCGAGTCTTCTTGTCCCCTCCATTTGCAATCCATCGCGCTTCTCCTTCCTGCGCCATCATTTTTCAAATCCCTCTCTTGTCCTTCTTTCGCATCGCTGCGTTTACCACGTCTCTCGCGACACTATCTTCCGGCCTACCAGCTAACATCTGCCCCTCGCCCCTCAGCCTTGGCTCAATTTTCGAATTGTACGAACCCTGTCGTCAACCGACTGCTCCCGCACCTCGCAACGCCAGTCTGACAGCCTGTCCGACCCTCCCAGCGGACAACACCAGTCGTTTGTACCACCGGGCTAGGTTGATTGAATCAACTCGACTCGACAAACATCGCATACGAACTCCTCGGGACGAATCAATATTTAGGGTCCCTATTTTTCAATTCGAACCCACTGTCAATCCGGATGTCGTGCAGCTGCTAAGTCAATTCTCTTTGGCTGCTTCGCGATAATTGCGTATCTCAACCACTTCTCGAAACACAATTTTACCCTGCTCCCACTCGACGCTTGGAACCTCCTCGGCTCAGTCTTCGAGATAATTTGGTCTCCGGTATTTCGCGAGGCTGTATCGTTTTTGTAAACCGCCTTATCTTGGCACAAATTCCCAACTGCCCGAAGGGCTACGGTGCTCCAGTCGCGAGACTGGTAGCTCTCCATGAGCACCATGGACCGCGCCGCCTGTCACGTTATCTACGTCAATCGCAATGTCAACGAAGATGGATTGATTCATAACACTTCTGACGATAACACATCCGATTGGGCAACGGACGAGGCTCGTCACGTCGTACAACCTTTACTAGATGCCTTCGGAGATGGTTCGTTCTTTCGTTATGATGTCGCCATGAGTCATTTCTCCACTTGCTAACCTATGGTCCAGTTCACGTTTGCGCATCTGGTGGTGCCTGCTTAACAAAATTGTTTGAGTTGCAGGAGGGTTCCATGCTTGACCTGAAGCCAACTCTGGTTCTTCTTGATACACCAAACGATGACCCAGTGCCTGAAGCGCGAAGAAGGGCCTCGTCGCCTTCTCCTTCATGCAATTCTTCTAACGAAAATGTCGACATCCACACTCCCGACGAAGCCCTGTATGGTCTGGGCTTGCTGCAAAAAATTATCACCGAAGCGCACTTACGCGGTATGTCTAAACTGGTTGTACCGATACCGGTAATTAGCAATTCCGTCGCAGATCATCCTACAACCAACGGACAGATGACCGACGGCACATATGAGCAGAAGTCTTTGCCATTGGGATCGCTTGACACAAATCGTCAACTTATAAGGAGGTGCCTAGATTTGGGAGCTGTCGATGTCATCATTTGTCCAATGAGCACCAAGTGTATTACGAGTCTGGAAATTTGCGCCTATCGGGCGCATCGAGATGCTGCTAAGGAACAATCAACCCTGCTGGAAATTAGGCAAGGTCGAAAACGGTCGTGGGTGGGTGTTAACGAGGAAAAGCCCTTTGCATATCTTCGTGAAGCGATGGTTTCTGGCTTGATGAAAGGGATCTGCCGTCTAGGCACTAGCGACGACCAAATCAACAATGCACATGTGGCTGTTTCTTCAGAGCGACAGTCAGCCATTGCTGAGGCAATAGGGAGTTGGCGTTTTTGCGCCCACTCATTCACTGACGATGAATTGTTGGTGGCTGCCATGGACATGTTCAGACATGCCTTGGCTATGCCCGAACTTGAGCGCTGGCGGATACATGCAGGTTCGTCGTACTGTTTCGGATTGGTGTCGGCTGACCACATACTGACTCAGCTTCAGATCAACTAATCAGCTTCCTTGTTGCTTGCCGTGCTGCATACAATAGCTTTGTTCCTTACCACAACTTCCGTCACGTTGTGGATGTACTGCAAGCTACTTTCAATTTCCTGGTACATATCGGTGCTCTGTCGCCCTATCCTTCGGGCAATGAAACCTGTCCCATGCCAGAAAAGTCGCCCATGGCTTCTCTCATCACTCCCTTTGAAGCTTTGACGCTTCTTATAACTGCTATTGGGCATGACGTGGGACACCCAGGTGTGAATAACGGCTTTCTTGTGACACTGAATGCTCCCCTCGCACAGTTGTACAACGATCGATCGGTTTTGGAATCTTTCCATTGCGCAGCGTACTCGCAGATCCTTCGACGCTATTGGCCCTCCGCCTTCGAAGACACAAAGATGCGCAACCTTATGATCAGCTCCATCTTGGCTACGGATATGGGTCTCCATTTCGACTACATGAAGAAGCTCGGAGATGTTCAAGAACGACTTCAAGCCAACAATAGCACGGACGGCTGGAATGGACGGCAAATTGAAGAGAATAAGTCTCTGGCTTGCTCGCTACTCATTAAATGTGCCGATATTAGCAACGTGGTATGTTGGTCTCATACCCCTGATATAGATTCAGCAACTAATAATGTACTTCTAGGCACGAAACCACGAAATAGCCCTGAAATGGACTTATATCCTCTCGGAAGAATTTTCCCGGCAAGCCTCAATGGAGAGTGAGCTGAGCATTCCTTCATCCCTTATGACCCCGCCCAAGCAAGACATGATTTCGCTGGCTAAAGGCCAACTCGGCTTTATGAATCTTTTTGCCACTCCTCTATTTCAAGGCGTCGCCGACATCATGCCCGCTATGCAGTACACCGTCGACGAGCTTGAGATGAATAAGAGTCTCTTCGAGCTGAAGCTTCAACAAGAGAAAGAAAAGCAGCCCTTAGATGATCCAATCAGGAGACGTCTATTGAAGGAAGGTACCTTCTCCCCAAGGACCATGAGCTTTGCAGTACCACAGGACGACGAAAGGGAGAAGAGAGACATGGCGCCTTTGTTCGAGGCGTTGGATCGTGGATCGGACACAACCCCTGTTGGGAATGGTGAGCTACCTATGCCACGCCCGGAAAGAGATGACCTATCGCCGGCCGATAGTCAGAGGACAATGGGGCCCTCAGCTGCAAATGGCACGGCCGGAGAGCACAAGGGATCCAACGGGTCAGCATCAACATTCGATGCAGTTAGAGAATTGGCCAACAGTGATCCATTTCAGACTCAAACAAGAAGGGACTCGGCGAAGCAACGATCAAGCGAGACGACAGAAGGAAGTGTTTCTGGGGCTTGCTCAGGAGATTGGGCCTCACAAGCAACGAGCGCTACAACGGGCAAGATGCCGATGTCACCAAGCACACGTGGTACGAGTATTGTGAGCGGAGATTCGACTGAACATGCCATTGGAATTCCCAAGATCAATGTCGACTCTGCAAGTTTGAAAGACAGCTCAGGAACGCTTCACCAGGATGGCTCACCTATCGATGACGAAACAAGATCGAACGCGAGCACGACAGGCGGAAGCATCGGCAGGGCTGAGGGCAAGTCGCTACGGAAGAAAACTAGTAGGTTTAGGATTAAAGATCTTCCCTTTTTCAGAAGGCACAAAGGCACGAGTTCTCCATCGACCGCAGACACAACTGGATGAGGTACTACAGCACTCATCATTCAGGGATGAAAAGAGAAGCACGGTCAAATAGAACTGCCAAGAAATGCTCAAGAAACCGGAGAAGCAATCTGGCGCGTCGGACGACTTGAGGTTTCCCAGCTGAACATTATGTGGCTATAAGTTTTATTTTTGAGGAGGTGCCGGGTCTAGGTTGCTTTCATGATTGCAGTATATATGTGTAAAATATCTTTGTATGGACGGACGGCTGATGCGTCTGCCCCAATTCCGAGGAATGGGGACCAAAGAAGCATACCAAGTCAGAACGCATCTCCAAAGGAACGGAGGAACAGGCTGGGGTACTGGCGTTGGCGCAGGGTAAGGCTCGGACGGTGACGAAGACAATGTATCAAAATCAAAGAGGACGGTAAGGGCGCGTGAAAGGGTTTGCTTGGTTGTCTTGGGTTGGGTATATGGTATACGGCATAGGATGACGGACGTCGTGGTGGTGGTGTTGAGTATGGCTGCGAAGCTATGATTGACACAAGCTATCACATGAGGTATTATTCAATGGTGAAGCATTTTCAAGCAACAGATATTGATTCGCTATAGCTCTGGTTGAATGACTAACGGGATCGACCAAGTCTTGCTTGATCGGTTAGCAAAATAGGCCACAATATGGCTCTGCCCGAGTAAGAGACGCGTAGACCGCTCCAGCAACAGCATTCTGCATTTCTGATATAGCGTGTCATTGATGTTGTTAATAAAGGAACTTTTGGGGCAGAAATGGAGTCCAAGAAACGTACAGTTTGGTATTGCCAAAGTTAAATCCCGAGAGACGAGATAGTGAAAAATGATTGCTCAGAATTCCCGAGCCGCCATGACAATCCCTGCGTGCTCGGCGCTTTGGAGGTGCATAAGGGACCCGCTGGTCGACCAATTCCACATTCTAGAACCGTCGTGAATTCTTCTAAAAGGGCTCCATTGGAGTCTTCGCGGGGTTGATCCGTAAGTATGAGTGTCAATTGAAGTGGGACGTTTGACAGCCTAGATTCAGGCGTGCAGTTGTGATCGTAAGAGGCTTCAAATATAACTAGGACACGAAGAACATAATCAACAAAACAACAACATGTGCTGAATGATAGCATGTAAAGCATGTCTTTTGGTTGATAAATATTTAGGTATATGAACTAGATAAAAATTCTATATAACTTCATGAAATATCTTAAATGGCTTGCAGATGGCCTCGAGCAATGATAGTCGCTAAACCGTATCCCAGCCTCCAAACCCTGCTGTTAGAGTACTAATATTGTGAGACTGAGAAAGAGAAATAAAATTGGCCCGTTGGCGCTGTCAGCTTAGAATTCGTACTGGTTATCAACGCCGGCCAGTAGAAACTCCAATACCGATGGTACAGGCAGCAGATTCATCGCCTCACCCCCGTTACCAGTCACATTGACACCGTTTGAAAAGCCCTCACTGTATGGAAACCCGTGTTGAGAACCAAAGTCAAAATTGAAGCCGTACGCTGGTCCTGGTTCAGGGGCAGAAAGTGGCTGTAGGCTTGCTGCAGCATTGCCCATGGCATTGGGGAGATCAAGTGAATTAGGCCGCAGACAAAACTCGGAAGTACCAGCACGAGGACTCTCGTGACCCTGCTGAAAGGGTTGTTCTTCATATGACCCATGTATATGGCTTCTGTGTCTCATTTCCCACATTGCCCGTTCCTCAAAGAGTCGTAGGAGACTCTTGGCATATATCCAGTGCTGTGAAATATCTCGAAGGGTCTCGAGAAGGGATTCGAATATACGTAATGACTTGGCGGCGACAAGAGGATTATGAGAGTTGAGCTCACTGGCAACGTGCAGCAAGCTAGTGAAGAGAACGTGGACGGAAGGCAACCATAAATTGCACAATGTGTTCTTGGTGCGGAGAGACTCAAAGATAGAGTTGATCGGTATTACAGCATCGCCACAAATACTGAGATCCGTGGCAGAGTGCGGGGGGCATCGGTCTAGATCTTGACAGGGCGGAGGTCGATGGAGAAGAATGAGAAAGTTATGATACGAGAGATGAAGAGTTGCCTGCCAAGTATCAGGGTTTGAATGGGGAAGTTGGAGGCATTGCGGCAGTTGAGTTATAAACTCGGCGAGTTCCTCATCAGCTTCTTTGGTTGCCGCAGCTCGATCGGCTTCTGTGGCTCGTAAGGCTACTCGTCGTCTCATGGCTTTGGAAAAGATGATACAGAGTTTCGTGTGCTCGATGGAGAAAGTTGGGTTGCCGTGAGGGATGCCCTGAAAGTGGCTTTCGTCAAGCATCGGAGTGTCCGACTCTTCGAGGTTTCTTCTAATATGTTAGACGGGGATGTGTAAAAGAGTCTTCGCGCTTACATAGCTTGTGGTCGACCAAACGAAGCCGAGACCATGACATCAAACTGAAATAGACACCACCAGAGCCTGACCCACTGACGTTTATCTACAGTGTTCAGGGTACTGGAACGCGCATCCCGGTGCATGCCCATCCCGAAGGCGGTGCGGGCTCCGATCCCAATCCAATGCCATGAGTTGTCAACAATATCTTCGAGATTGTCACACTGCCACGTCAAGAGGAGACTAACTTGAAGATATGTCTCGCGGTGCTGTTCGAAACGGGAGTCAAAGAGCATCTTGGCTCTGCGGAAGAAGGTATATGTGCTAGACCTGCAGTCTTCTCGGGTCGAAGAGAGCACATGGGCGCCAACGAGAAATATTGCGTTCAACAGTGGCAAGGACACCAGTTTTGGAACATCGGAACCATTGTAACTCGTCATGAATTCGTCCTCATCGACAATGGGAAACCCTCGGTTGACATGAACAAAATATGCCTTTACAAGCTCATCAGCCAAGGCTTTAGGCGGTAACTTTAGAGCTTCTTCTGGCACTGAAGGAACTTTTCTCGCAAGTCTACGTGTCCCAAAGTGCAACACATCCTTCTGATCCTTCCGTAGGGCTTTATGACGCACAAGATAGTTAAGGTTCGAGAACTCGGTGCCGATGAAGTAGAGACGCTCAGAGCGCGAGATCTCGCCGACTTTTGGTAGATCTTGACCAATAAAGTCAGCCAGATTACGAGTCTCGTAAGTCTCCTCGTTCTCGGCAGAGCCCTGCGTTGCCGCGAGAGAGCCATGATCATAGTGGCCAGTGCTGGAACTCGGCCGCGCAACTGGATCTATCGACCCTTCCGGCCAGAGGGTTGTTGCTGCTCTGGGAGTTGCAGGAGCTGTGAGACATTGTTGTTGTGGTTGTTGATGCTGATCACGATGTTGAGATTGTTGAGTAGGTTGGTGAGGCTGGATGGGAACATTGTTGTGACGAGAATTGGATGCACGGGATGGTCTCGTCTTTTTCTTTTCGTATATTGTGCAGTCAGCTTTATTTTGGATCTGGCAATGGGAGCAGGGGGTGCCCTTGTCAAGAATATCACAGCGAACTTTGCGTTGGTGGCAAGTGATACAAGCTCTTCCATCTATTGTTATGTATCAGTCAAAGCAAAGCTGGGATTCCCAAGACAAACATGGCAATCGGATAGGAATGTCGTAGACATACTGGTTCTCCGTCTATTGGCAACTGGCCGAGCATTGCCGGTAGCAGTGCGCGTAAGAGTTTCGCGGCTTTCAGTGGGCATCTTTGTCCTGGTGTAACCGCCGAGGGGGGGGGGAACTCCCGATTCGGTTGTTGTTGTTGAAGTGTGTTTCTTTGATTGCGATGCTCAGCATTTGAAGCTTGAAAGTTTGTGGACCCTCAGGTGAATTTCAAAAGTTCATGTCAGAAGAAGTTAGTGTTCTAAGGAAGGAATAAGTGTGTTGATGGTGCCTGGCCTGATTTATAATTAAAAGAGGAAATACAGCCTACCTACTAAGAAGTTTTCAATTATTGCTACATTAGTAGGTACCTTACCTTAAGGCTCCTCTATTCCAGGGTCTATACACCTAGGTACCTAAGTATAACCAGGTCTTCGTTGTCTCCAGTGTATATGAAAGGACCTAGGGTAGGTAATAGAATCTGTGAGATTGGGCCCGCAAACAGGCCACGTGATTGTCAATCATCAGGACAAACACCAAGATGAGGGCAAACAAGCTTGTTAGGCAGGGCAGGCAGCAACCTGGGTGAATGACTGTATTTTACATATAAATTCTGACCCGGATTCCATAGACCTACTTAGACAATACAACTCATCTGTTCATGACCTTCAACTTTGACCTTGTTGACTGTATCCCCGTGTGACTGACCGACCCGCTCTAGCTCACAGAATCGGCCGACCATCCGAAACAATAGTACGCCCTTGCCCCAGAGAAAAGTATAAACTAAAGATAGAACCCACAATAACAAGTGGCGTTTCCTATGGTGTCTCGGAAAATTCAACCAATCATTTTTATTCTCTTCTTCTCGGAAGTTGTGTTTCCAAGCGTCTCCATAAGAGAAAATATTCAATCGGCGATAACAACCAATCATGGAGGAATTTGACTTAGACACCGTCACCAAAAGTATTGCGCCCTTCGCAAACTCGAGTCGATAAATCACAAGAAAATAATCTGATGACGTGAGGAGGAAAGAATCGGTGTTGGAGAATTTATCGATTCATACCCACTTGATGTGGAAACTGGGTTATGAAGATGAATACTATATAGGTCGGTAGATGTGCCTACATCTCAGTTTCAACTTCGAGTACACTACAGAACTGCGACTCAACATGAGAGAACACGTAACTCAACTATTTGGCAACGATGTCACTACAACTGATACTAGCAATGTCGATCTCGAAAAGACACACGACTCTTCAGACGAGTCTGGTGGGTCTGGCACAGAATCTTGGAATCCTCTCAACCTCTCACCCATGAGAAAACTACATATTGTCATCGCCGGCTTTACATGTACTTTCAACGGAAACTTTGGTTCTTCTATGCCCTCGGGGGCCCTCGATATCATCGCCAAGCAGTTCAGAATTACCGACCCTGTTCACCTCATTCTCCTTAACTCTCTGTATATGGTTGGATATGTCCTAGGCCCTCTCCTCTTTGGACCTCTGAGTGAATATATTGGTCGACGGCCTGTTTTGATCGGTACTTACCTGGGATATATCGTCTTTATGCTGGCTTGTTCTGGAGCTCCAAATTATGCTGCCCTCCTAGTATTTAGGTTTCTCGGTGGCATCAACGCTGCTGCTCCTACGACTGTCATTGGAGGTTTGTATGCCGACATCCTCGATGATCCTTCAACTCGAGGTAACGCCATGGCTCTTTACATGACGGTGACAACTATCGGCCCTCTCATCGGACCTATCGTCTCTGGCTTCTCGTCTCTCGTCTCCTGGCGCTGGCCATTCTGGATTGCTGGCATGATGGCCATTGCAGGGCTTCCTCTTGTCCTTACTATTCCAGAGACTTATTCCCCCGTGCTCCATAACAAGATGATCAAGGCGCACATCGAGAGACGAAAGAAGGCGAACAAGAACAACAAGACTGAGTCAAATGACGAAGAACCTCTGGAGTTGAAGCCTTTCAATGTCCGCAAGATCTTCTTTCGACCTATGAAGTTGCTCTTCACTGAGCCTATCCTTGCGTCCACCTCGTTGTATCTGACTTTGGCGTATTCTGTCTTTTACCTTATGTTCCAGACCTATCCTCGTGTGTTTCAAGGTGTGTTGATATTTGTCACAGGCCTAATCAAGTAGTCTAATTGTCGAGTAGCATTCTATGGTCTGTCCCCGGGCATGGCGGGGCTTGCATATATCCCTTGTAAGTCTCCCAATATGTTTCGTGTCTCTATATTAACTTGATATTAGTTTGCGTAGGTGCTATACTATCTCTAGGCGTCTTTGCAATCTATACCCGATACCATGACAAGCAAACTGCCGCTGGCGCCGAGTGGACAAAGAACCACATCTATCGAAGACTTCCTCTTGCATGTATTGCTTCTCCTTGGTGTGTTCTCTGCCTGTCCCCTAGCATGGGCCCAGCTAACAATCTCTAGCATGGTGATCTCCCTCTTCTGGCTTGGCTGGACGGTTTGGGACTCCATATCTCCCATTATTCCAAGTCTTGGCGGTATCTTCTTCGGCCTCGGTTTCCAGCTTCTCTTCATGGGAATGACAAATTACCTCACTGATGTATTTCGAAGCCATTCTGCATCTGCCCTCGGTGCTGCTGCCATGCTGCGATCTATCGGAGCTACCACATTGCCCCTCGCAGCCAATAGCATGTATGCATTCCTAGGCATGCACTGGGCTCCGTCGGTCCTTGGATTCATTGCTCTGGCTATGGGAGTTATTCCCTTTGTGTTCATCAGATATGGTGATCGTTTGGCACGGAGCAGCAAGATCGCCAGGGAGGCATTTGCAATCCGGAATTAAACAACTGATAATCTCGGTTATGTCATGTTTTTCTGGTTTTTATAACATGTTGTCATGAAATCGAAAAGTGGACTTTTCCATACAGTTACATAATGGCGGACTTTATTTTGTAGATCTGGGTCAGGATATAAAAAGACATAATATTTAACCTTGTTCAACTTTCTGAAATTTGTTTCCAGTTTTCTTTGTGAAATTCCACCGCCAGTTTAAAGGCACCTTCACATCACACCATACATCACCAGAGGGAAAACCGGAACTTCATTGAACATATTTTTATTTGTTCAGATTAACTAATACTGCAACGACAAGACAACGAGCAGGGAAGCTTTGTAGCAAAGCAGACTTGTCCTTGTGTAAGGGAACCGCCACCAGGGCGTATCCTGTTTCCCTTCCACGCCACTTAGATACCAGCATCTTCAGCCGATGGACTCATTAAAAGCCCGGAGAAGGGTGTTATGCACTGCTCAGCAGCCTCCGTTCCCTCTCCTTTAACGGCTATCCCTCGCGTTGTGATGAGTCTGGCAGGCCAGGCTGCGCTTTGGCTCGTCTGGTGCGAGGGATTTGTAGGGAGATGATCCTACATTCTGCCCTGGACCATCCTCGCCCTGTCTCCCAGACAATCCATCGCTCCGAATGAGAGTAATCACAGACTCATCCTCGAAATAACGTCTCCCGCCGGCCGAGGCCCGTCTAGCAGGCTCAATCGGCACAGGGGTTGGCGCATCGACTTGGCAACCTGTGGTCATTTACATTTGAGGTGGTGGGTGTACCTGGGGTAAGGGCTTTTGAGTACAGAGGATGGCCGTCGTGGGCAGATCGGCTAGACAGACTGCGCAGCTGATTCCGCACGGCGGAGATAAAGTGCCCAGCTCACTGAAAGAATCCCATGATTTCACTCCATCTTTCCGTTCTCCTTACGCCGGAGACTAAAGGTCGACCGGTGCAGGGTGTTGGTCCCGTTTGACAGCCAGTGTCAAGCCTCTACGGGGCATATTCCAGATATTTCCGTGGGGGCGTACGCGATGTATAGTCGAAACGGCCTTACGGTCAGATAGAGTATCCTGGAACCAGTCCAGTCACCCATCTGTTAGGCTATTCATCGTGTCGAATGAAGTGTGAGGCTCAGCATTCGATACTCTTCCGAAGAGAAGTCAAGTTTCGACATCAAGCCGATTATTCGTGATTCCATTCGTAAGTCGTATCGTATCTGAAAAGTAGTCGTCATTCGTCATCGAGTCGTAGAAAAGGTCGTCATTAAAATAATATCGTCGTAAATCGGGAAGCAATGCCAAGGAAAAAAGTGAAGTGTGTCGGTTCTGTGTCGTCCTTGTTTGGGGGGGTATCTTCCAAGAAGCCTCTCTAAACCGAATAGATAAGAAANNAAAAAAAAAAAAAAAAAGAAGGAAAGAGAAAGTTCCGGGGATATCAGCGAAGAATCCGTAGAGAAGTTTCTGTCTCGGACTAGAGCCGAGCGTCGTGCATTGCTGCGTGTACGTCTTTTTCTTGAGAACCAAAGATGACGGAATGAAAAAGGCCAAAAGAAAACAAGCTGCCTGTATCGAATCCCTGCCCAGTTGTAAATGCATCCAAATACCTGCCCCGGGGTCCAGCCATGTGGTGTGGTGGTAGATGAAAGAAAAGTCCAGAGACGTCAGAGAGTTTGTGTGAACGACCGTTGAAGAGTGTTTCCCGGAGAGGAATAATAGACCAGATTCCCCGAAACCAAAAGAACGCTTGCTATGAAGACAAAGGAAAAGATAAAAGAATAAAAAAATGCGAGAGGGGATATTCTTAAAACTTGTTCAAACACCTTTCCTGATGCAGTAAAAACGCCGATATGCCGTACCCATGATGGATGATAATTCTATGCCGCTGCGGAATTTAGGAGCTTCAACTTTTCTCCGGGAAACGAGGAAGGGAGTGCTGCAGTATTAATAGCTCGAGGTCGTCACCACTGGATAGCTGTCCTGGGGCCCTGGTTGTCACATGATGGTCGCATACTCTTGGTATCGATCCCAACCAAAGCCTCCCATACCGCCCATTCCGGCCATGCCTCCTATTCCTGACATGCCCATACCAACACCACATTGGGTGGGGGCGAGCATGCTAGGGA
>PVQB02000564.1:0-23586 GCA_002980475.2 Fusarium beomiforme | reverse complement strand
TTGTCAAAAGTGCCTCGCTCAGTGATTCAAACTCGAATTCGTTCACGGGCCACTGACAGGTAACGTGCAGCGTCGTATTATGCCAACACGCTGGTCCACTCACCCCACGAAACAACAAAAGGTCCTGATAATCACCCAAGCCTGGTCTCACGATACCTTTTTCACCTTCAATTAAACATTTAATTCGACTCATCCGATATATCGTTTGAAAAGCCAAACTCCAGAAGTCTATGCATCAAGGGACTCCCTCAAATTGATAGAAATATCACCCTTGAGGAATGCTGTGATGAGATGAACAGGGTTGATAGTGGAGATGTCTGAAACCCCAACTCTCAGCCGCAGTCCTTCATCTGTTTTCCTGGCACGAGCCAACCAGCAATATGGACAAGCGAAAGGAATGTGGAATGACGAATATCTCATTTGTTCAAATCAAGGTTGGGGATCGTCTGTTTCATATGCCAAAACGAAACGATACGTCAATCGGTCTGGCAAATCAGGTTTATGATGGTTCTCCATCGCGGAAATATGCATGGTAGATCGAGGGAAGATGGAGCGGATGTATTCCGTTGCTATCAGACCATATTCGCAGGAATGTGAATGGAGTATAATCCTTGCGAAGCTTGACTACATACATATATATCTGAGACCTTTTACGAAGCAATGTCCATTCTTTCAATTTCACAATTAAAGTCAACGAGAGGCTTACTTCTCCAAGACATCACCTGAATCATGCATCTCAAATTAATATTACCGTTCTTCCTGGCTGCAGCAGAGGCTTGGACTCCACAATCCAGAGGTCTGTGAATTAATGTCATCTGGTCTACATTCTAACCATCTATAGCTATTGCAAAGGCCAACGGCGAGAAACTCTCTGAGCGATGGCTCCCAGATGACGATAAAATCCGCGGCGTAAACCTTGGCTCTCAATTCATCATCGAACGATGGATGTGCGAAGAATCATGGAAGAATATGGGCTGCAGCGCCTACAACGACGAATGGGCATGCGTCAAAGGCATCGGCCAAGCTAAGGCAAACGCCGCCTTCAAGAAGCACTGGGAGACGTGGATCACGGAGGATGATATCAAGCAGATTGCAAGTCTTGGTCTCAATGCTGTACGTATTCCTGTTGGATACTGGATGTATGAAGATATCATCCAGAAAGGCGAATACTGGCCCCGTGGTGGTATCTGGCATCTTGATCGAATTGTTGGCTGGTGTAAGAAGCATGGTATTTATGCAATTATCGGGCTTCATTCCGCTCCTGGTATCAGCTCCCCAAATGAGCAGTTCACCGGCCATGTAAGTGACTCCATGCTACTTCTAGACATTGGTACTGATAACTGTAGTCTATTCCCAACCCAGGATTCTATACAGCTGAGAACTATGAGCGAGCCTTCAAGTTTCTTGAGTGGATGACCAAGCGCATCCATACAAATGGCAACTATACCACTGTTGGCATGCTCGAAGTGCTAAACGAGCCGGTCCACGCCCGCGGAGAATGGAAGGATAAGGCAGCCGACATGATCAAGAATTACTATCCCGGCGCATATAAGCGCATTCAGGCCATGGAAGGATACCTCAAAGTCCCTAAGGCTGATCGCTTGCACATTCAATATATGGCAAGCGAATCTCTCCCCGAGACGGGCTCTTAAGTCACTAACTTCAATGTAGGGCAAAGGATGGGGCTCAGGCGACCCAAGAGAATATCTCCCAGACGATGATCTCATCTTCTTCGATTCCCACCGCTATCTATCATTCGACAACCGAATTGCCGGCAACAAGAAAGCGTACATCCAGACCGCCTGCAAAGACAATATGGGTCAGCATGTCTTTGTCGGCGAATGGTCTCTATCGGTCAACTCAACGCTGAAAAACACCGACGAGTTCAAGATAGAGGGCCAGGAGTCATGGTACAAGTCTTACTGGGCTGCACAAGCCGAGTCCTTTGAGAAATCTGATGGATGGTTCTTTTGGTCTTGGAAGTGCGATGGAAATCTCGGTAAGAAGGATTGGCGATGGTGTTATCAGGCTGCTGTTGCTGCAGGTGTTATTCCCAAGGATGCGGGCAAGGCCAAGAGCTTGAGCCCTTGTGCGAGGTATACTAGCTGAGGGAGTTCGTCTGAGGGGTAAGGCCCGTTCTTCTGTTCTGTATATAGTTTGATGAACGTATTCGGCAGTTGGTGCCGTGCGAACATAGCGCTGCTGAAGTATCAATAGTCTCACAAAGTACTCCACCACGGAAGGGGTTGGCCTATTATTAGCTTCGAATTGTGCCAAAGTTAGCGGATTAATTGATGGCCGCGTCCCGCGGGAGGCCTAGCGGTGAATCATAGGAGTTTCAGCATTGACTTGACGCATCGTGAAACGCTGCATGTCGAGAGAAAATATTCGGTGAAAGGAAAAGCTTTAATAGCCTCCCCAAGAACCAATTTTATTTTATTTCCGTCTCCAAATTATATACCGTTCAGTCATAACTATCCATACCTCTCGGTCTCTTACATCAACACCATGGCAGATCGCTACGTCACCATTCATGAATCTCCTAATGGTCCGGGGGACTCTCGACCAACAGCCATTCAGATCGTTAAAGATGAAGGATTGGAAGGTAAATTGACCAGTCAAATTGTCTTTATTACGGGCTGTTCTGCAGGCATTGGAATCGAAACTGCTAAAGCTCTTCACCTCACTGGCGCAACACTATATCTTACTGCTCGAAACCTTGAGAAGGCCAAATCAGCCTTGGGTCATCTCGCACAGGACAAACGAGTTAATCTCCTCGAACTCGATCTCGAGTCCCTTGAGAGTGTTCGTTCTTGCGCAGCCAAGTTCCTATCTGAGAATCAGAAACTTAACATTCTCATCTGCAACGCTGGAGTCATGTGTACACCAGAGGGACGAACCAAGAACGGCTTCGAAACACAATTCGGCACAAATCACCTTGCTCATTTCTTGCTATTCCAACTTCTGCGACCTGCACTGGCCAGAGGTGCTTCACCCGATCGCGCATCTCGAGTCGTCATGTTGACCTCTCTTGCCCATCGTTTCGGCGAGGTCAAGTTTGACAACATCAACATGGAGGGCTGCTACGATCCCAACAAAGCATATTCCCAAAGCAAAACCGCCAACCTCTGGACGGCCAACGAGATTGAACGGCGATACGCCAACGAGGGAATTCATGCATGGAGTGTTCAGCCAGGTGCTGTTCTCACCGATCTGGGACGCCATTTATCTGAGGAGCAAAAGGCCCCTCTTGCGGTGGATCCGTATCTGAAAACTGTTTGGAAACTCCCGGATCAAGGTGCTGCTACAAGTGTTTGGGCTGCTGTTGCTCAAGATTTGGAAGGGCAAGGTGGAAGATATCTGGAGGACTGTCAGATTGTTGACAAGTGGGACCCTTCGACCCCGTTGTATGCAAAAGGCTATGGCGAGCATGCGTATGATCCTGAAAAAGCGGTCATACTATGGGAAAAATCTCTGGAATGGGTAGGATTGTAACTTGAGTAGGCATTTGTCATATCTGGGAGGTTAGAATCGTCACGGCCTGGCGCGTGCCGTTTTCGCGCTCAGGTCATAATAAGAAAATGATCGAGGCACTTGTCCGGTTGGTTATCTGCAGACTGCGATACTTGAGGTTTAAATGCTCTGTTTGGCGTTTTCATGGTCTTCCAACCAGATTGGAGCATCCTACTAATTCTGTATTCTTCACACACAGCAAAACCATGGCACAACAAAATTTCGCTTTCCAGCTGAAATTCCTGCAACAGGAACAGCGAAGACAAATTCTGAGGGAACGCAGCACCGGTTCAGGAGGAGGATCAACGACAGTCATGCTGGACTGGTACTCACTCCCCGAAGACGTCCGATTATATATCATCGACTTACTTCTCAATGATCGTCGCAAAAAGGGCAACTTTGCAGCGGTCTGCAAAGAGTGGCAAACAGCCATAGAGAAGAAGAACTTTCATTGTATTATAGTGCCATTGTTCAAAGCACCTTTACGTACTTTGAGCTCACAACGAAAAGCTTTAATTCGCCACCTCTGGCTTAATATCCAGCTGGCAACAGTATCAAGAACCAGCCCACGCGATAACAACGGAAGAGAATTCAATGACCGACATATTTTCACTCGTCTCTATGAAGCCCTTGCCATTCTGTACACCTGGCCGCCTTCTCAAGATGGATTGATGTTTGAGCTCAATGCTTACTCGCCCAGTGACCCAGAGAATTGGCCGCGACCTTTGTTCATTGGTGCCCCTGGAGAGAATGGCAGACTTCCTTCGATGTCTAGAAGTAGACAGCATGGTCCGGTGAGGTCATGGGGGGACTATATGAAGGCGCTTTACTATCCCTGTGCTAAGCACCAGACATTTCATACCAGCCTTGACGCCGAATCCGCCGCACAAAGATCTGTAGTGAACTTCTGGCCGGCCGTTAATGTAGTAACTGGCTTTAAGATTCGACGACAGTGTCGGCGTAGGCTGGATACACGATCCATCGGGACCTTGGCAGATATGTTTCCCAGAATGGAACATCTTAATCTCGAATTATGGTGCTTTGACGACCCTCAAAACCATGCGGGGGGTCGTCCCTGTTTTTTTGACGATTTAGGTAAGTTTCCATACTCTTTGGATAGTTCTAAATGCTGATTCTCGATTGTGGAACCTTTATTTAAGGGAAGTTGCCAAAGTTCCAACAACTGACGATATTTCAGGACTTCTGTACCACCTACATTAAGATAACGTCTACTATCACTTTCCCCGAGGAAGAGGATATTTGCAGATATCATGAGAAAAAGAAACAAAACGATACTATTCTTGCAGAAAACAGTCTTCGTCTTGAAGAGGTTTCCATCTCTTTTATGACAGACGCCAAGTCATTCTTCTCTGCTTGCCAGCCATATTGGACCTGGGTTAGACTGAAGTCTCTAGTCCTTACGTCGGAAACATTCGAACCTGAGGTCGGTCCAAAATCGGTCTCAACTCTCTTGCAACGGGCTGCACAGGTGGCGCTCCAGATGCCGTATCTTCACACTCTAGTGCTATGGAACGGCAAAGGGAATATGCCAGTTCTTTCGTCTACAGCAGAAATAAATTAACCGCTTCAATTACTTGGTTCAGTACCTGGGATTTGGATTTCGATGGCGATACGGTACGGGCTTGGGCAGAGGTTGCAGAGAAACATGGAGACTGCGGGCTATGGACCGAGAAGCGCCATCTCGAAAGCGACCAAGTCCTCTCTCACGGCCACGCTATCCGACTCTTGGAGCTACCTCCCAATGTCATCGATCCCGTTTCCCGATGGCAAATTGAGAAAGAGCACAAAGGCTGCAACTACCCCCGCGTCTATTGAACCTCTGGGATCGACGTCGATTAAAGCAGCCAATCATAGACCACTCTGTTGATCAATGACCCTTGGCGATATGGAATATCCTCACTATTCCCTCGAGCCCTTCGAGAGAATGATCATCAGTACTTGGCGAATTATATCGGGCCTATTTCTATTACCGGAAAACCGAGGATAATGATGCCATACTCCACCTGTTATTGCGAACGTATCCGACGATATCGGGTCTTGTACGGTTTTAGTATCTCGACCGGCCGCCCATTGATATGCGGGGGTTTAAGCTTAAACGGCATTAATCGATGGCCTGAGCGATATATATAGACGCAGATTGCTCCCTTCTGCCCCTTTTTTTTTTTTTTTTTGTTCCCTCACCCCTCCATTTTGAATCTCATCATGAAGGTCCTATCAAATCTCGGAACGCTTCTGGCTCTATCGCCTGTTGCTCAGGCCACCGGAGGACATCACAACACCGTTACGCTTGATGGATACGGTAGTTTCTCCGGCACGACTGTTAACAGTACCTTAACCAAGCATAATCTACCTGCCGCCGTTGATGCTTGGCTTGGCATCGACTATGCTACCCAACCTACCGGCGATCAGCGCTTCCAACCTGTCTCCTGGCCTAAGAAGTTCAAGGGTGTCAAGAAGGCAGATAGTTATGGAAAGGCTTGTATCCAAGAAGTCACCTCCAAAATTCCGCTCGATTCACAGAGCGAGGCATGTCTCAACTTCAACGTGTTTCGACCAAAGGGCGTACCGTTGAGTAAGAAACTCCCCGTTCTAGTCTGGATCCACGGCGGTGCTTTTTATGCCGGAAGCTGGGCTAGTTTCGACGCCGCTGCATTCGCCGCGTCATCCAAGGTTCCCATCGTGGTGGTAAACTTCCACTACCGCGTCAACTCACTCGGCTTTCTTCCCTCCAAGCTTTTCCAAGACGAGGGCTTGTCGAACCTCGGAATTCGAGACCAGCGCTTCTTCTTGGAATTTGTGCAGAAGCACATCGGTGCGTTTGGCGGTGATAAGGATGCTGTTACTATTGGTGGTCGCTCTGCTGGTGGTCATTCTGTTGGAATCCACTACTTTCACAACTATGGAAAGCATACCAAGCAATTGTTTGCGAGGGCGATCCATCAATCTGGTTCCGTGACTTCTCGAGCTTTCCCGAATGCGACATATCCTTTATACAAGCGACAGTATGATGAGTACATCGCTTATCTTGAATGCGATAAGGAGAAGGGCAACAAGGCCATGCTCAAGTGTCTGCGTGGAGCTGATATCAACGCTATCAGAAACATCAGCACGAAGCTGTACCATGACTATGATCCTCCACTGACATGGCCATTCCAACCCGTGCATGGTGGACCTCTGTTCGAGAAGCCTGGCTCACAGTCCGGCTATGACGGAACATTTTTCCACGTACCAGTAATCACATCTACTGTCACCGATGAAGCCAAGTTCTATACTCCTGGCGATCTTGAGACAAACAAGGAGTTCTTGGACTATCTCCACAACATCTCACCAGCCCTAAACAACAAAGATCTCAAGGAGTTAGCCTCTCTGTATCCTGATCCTGCAAAGTATCAAGACTCACCATTCGCCAACTCTCCCAACAGCACTCAATACAACCGCATCTCGGCAGCATGGAGCGACTACGCTTACATCTGCCCAGGCCAAGAAACAGCATACCGCACCTCCATTGCCGGTGTACCTACGTGGAAAGTCCGTTTCAACACTAACAACAGTTTCCCGGCATGGCAAGGTATTCCTCACACTTCAGATGCAGCGTATACCTGGGATGAGCCGACTACGCAGTACCCTGAGATCAGTCATATTTACCATGGATATTTGGCTAGTTTTGTGGCTACGGGTGATCCTAATAAGTATAGATATCCGGGAAGTCCCAAGTGGCCGACTTATAATGGACGGGAGAGATCGCCGAAGCAGATTGTGGTGCAGCCGAGAGATACAAAGGTTGAGAAGGATAATATTCGGACGGAGGCTTGTCTTTGGTGGAGGGACCCTGAGAGGGCGCCTAGACTCAACAAATAAGGTCAGGCATTGCTAAGAATGCGTAATAGGCATGAATTGCGGTACTCTGTGCCTGCTTTGCAGGTTCGAACTAGCCACCTAAACTACAGTCCTTTTGCTTCTCAACACAGTTTATTAATATCGGGAAAATGGATAACGTAAAGCTGAAAAATTATGCTCTATTCTGACGCGTCTATTCCTAAGTGCAAAGCTGTCATGCTAGTTTCTATAAGTGATCTTCCGCTAATCCTTAGTCCTGCCTCTACGCCTTTGTGGCTTCCAAGTATCTTTGACTGAAAGCATAGTCATTGTACCCCTTGTTGCTCTTAGCAGCATAGAACGTATCCCTCTGATAAGGCGTCAACGCAACACCATACTTAAGTCGGAACACCAAATCAGGGTTCGAAATGAACCAGCGACCAAATGCAACCACAACATCCCACTTCTTATAGCTACCATCAACAGCTTCATACACATTATCAGGGATGTATCCACCGCCAACAATCACAGGAGACTGGTTGTCCCACATCTCGAGAAAGTACTCAAGGCTCTGCTTCTTATCCCCGAATGGACTGACCTTGTCTGCGGCAAGGTCTTTCGGTGTAGCGTCGAGGATTGCTGGGTTACCTCGTGGTTCGACGAGTGAGACGTACGCGAGCTTGTATCCCGCTTTCTTGAGTTCGCTGAAGATGTAGCCGAATTGCTCCCATGGGTTGGCGGTATATGCGCTTTGGTATGTTGCGAAGGGACTTAGACGAAGAGCAGTTCTTTCGGCGCCGATTTCTTCGACGGTGGCTTTTATGACTTCGAGGAGGAAGCGGGCGCGGTTCTCGACGGATCCTCCCCACTTGTCGGTTCTGTTATTGATGCTCTCGCTGATGAATTGGTCGATAAGATATCTGGAGTAGTGCTGTCAGAATTGTATTGTACTAGACGACGATTGGCAGACTTACCCATGAGCGCCGTGGATCTCAACACCATCACCACCAGCATCAACGACATTTCTAGCAGCCTGTCTAAAGTCTGCAATCTTCTGCCAAATCTCATCTTCCGTCAAAGCTTCGGGCGCAGCATTCTTCCCCTCCATCTGGAGATTACTGCTCGACACATACTTAAACCCTCGACTCTTTTGGTAATCCGGATCACTAGCTCGTCCAAGATCCCAGATCTGCTGAAACATGTAACTTCCCTTGGCATGCACAGCATCGTAGATCTTTCGCCAGCCCTCGATTTGCTCGGGCGATGAGATCCCTGGTGCATTGGGGACTCCTTCTGCGGCTTTGGAAATACCGGTTGCTTCACTGATGACGAGCGTTCCGGGGGTTGAGGCGCGGTCGGCGTAGTATTTTATCATGAGGTCGAGAGGGAGGTGGTCATCGTCGTTGCGCAAGCGGGTTAGAGGGGCTAGGGCGATGCGGTGCGAGAGAGTGGTGTTGCCCAGCTTGAGGGGTTGCCAGAGTCTTGATTCAGTTGACATGATGGTGGTTAATTGGTGTTTTTTGGTAAATAAGGAGGTAAATAAATTATGTCAATTGTAGGTATTGCAGTGATGTGAAGTGCTATGAGATTGGATTGTGATGATGAATTGAACCTCGTGGAGGATGTTTGTGTTTAAATGCATTTTTCTTGCAACGCAGTAAGGCTTCATCATGCTGCAGATTATCAAGCGATGGTGGTGAGTAACGTTCGGAGCAATTGTCTCACCACGAATTACAAATGTGACAATGCCCATACGAATGCCCATAGTAGTTGGGGAGCAAATTTTGGGGTAAGTCTCTCAGGAATAGGCGCTGTTGGTAAGAATAAGCCTTGTGAATTACCTGCTCCAGGCAAGAAGTGGGTCCCGTAATCAACTGCTGTTGGCAAGGACTGCAACGTAAACTACAGTAAAAAAATGCTTGATAATCGTTCGGAGAATTACTTCACGGGCCCGACGTCATCTGCCTTACGAGAGAGGACCGTACGAGTTGACCAATCACCATCCACAGCCAGCATTGCGCAATTCAACCTTGTTCAAGATGATTGAGTCACCAAAAAGAGCTTGCAGCAATTCCAGTACTGTACAATTAACTAAAGCAATCTGTTCAGCTACTTACTACGGCGCCAACTCATTTAGGTACTTTCTGCCTCTTTTATCTGTTCCCCTCCCCTCACATCACCCAAAAACCGTTCCCCACAACATCCCTAATAAGCCTGTCGTTTTATAACTCTTATGCATCACTCCTTTCCCCTCAATTTTTGCCCTGGCATTATCCCAAACCTGCTCCAACTCCGGCCTATCACTAGCCCCGCCCATATTCATCGTACTCGGAACAATCGCCCACTTCTCTAATACTACCCCTTCTTGTCCCGCCGTCTTATCTCCTCCTTTGCCCCCTCGCAGGACCAAAAACCCCGGCTGTGCCATCCCGTTCTCATAGCCTTTCTTCTCACTCACCGCAATCTCAAGCTGATACCTCTCTTTTACGACTTCCACGAGTGTGTTCTTGGTATCAACGATGGCGTCACCGGAATAACCGGTAAGTTTGCGCATTTCAGGGAGGAAAGAAGCCGGCTCGGAGGTAACGATCAGGGTTTTGCCGCCGAGTGAGGATATAGAAGGGGACAGGCTTTGGAGGGTACGGAGATAGGCTCGGCAGAAGGGACACCAATGGCCGCGGTAAACTGACAATTTTTAGCTTAAGCGTCACCGTAGAGGGATAGTGCAGTAGAACGGTAAAGAAAAGGCAACATATGGCTGGAGGGATGCGGTGAGGCCTAACTCACAAACAACAAAGAGAACCGAGGACCCTGAGAGTAAGTTATCAAATTCCTGGACGGGTGTATGAGTGGCCATTGTAAAATAAATGCTTCGTTGTGGAGTTATGACTTGGGAGAACGAGATGAGCAGTTTTTTAAGACTTATAAACAAGACCATGTTCAATCGTGCACCCACTAGTCAGACGAGCTGTTTACTGTAATGTTGACAAATTATGTTGACATTCAGACCAACTTGGACCAAGCGACCAAAGGATCTGTCAGAATCGGTCAGCATTGGTCATCTTCGGTCATCGTTGGTCGGTAGACATGAAGCGTCCGTGTTAACCAACGAGGGACCTGCGAGTCTAGCTAGTTCTACGAAGTTATTACTCTTTACTTATGAGATGCGGTGTTGGAAGGCGAGAAATCTGCGACGCTCAGTGTTCAAGGTGATTTTTGGAAGATTCCAAGTCAATGTACAGTACTACATTGGTAATAAATGGAAATACATGCTTGTTCATAGACTTCCACATGTGTCGTTCTATACTGAGAGCCTAGAACGCACCTGCTCAGTCCTCCCGGCTGGTTCCAGTCATCATGCATAAATAACGCGTTCTGCTGAAGACGACATTCGGCCTTTTCCTTCCCAATATTTACTCTAAGACTCTTCTCGCCCGCCCAATCACCAAAACTGCTTCAAAGACGGCACCAACAAAGCTTTTTCCCCCTTTTCAACCGTTCTCAGCAGCCCCTGTAGATATGGCGCCTATAACTAAGGATTGCGACCTCTTGGTAATTGGAGGTGGCAGCGGAGGTCTTGCTTCCGCTAGGAGAGCGAGTGGACGGTATGGTGCAAAGGTTATTGTGGTAGAGTCAAAGCGATTAGGGGGGACTTGTGTCAACGCGGGGTAATTCTGCCGCTCCTCGACAATCTGCCTGTGCAGAGTGCTGACCGATGCAGATGTATACCAAAGAAGATCACCTGGAACGCCGCAAGCCTGGCGCAAAGCATACGCGACGCCAAATCCTACGGGTTCTCTGTTAAAGAGAGAGAACCCTTCCATTGGGGGACCTTCAAAAAGAAGCTAGATGCAATCATCAAGAACCTGAATGATATACACGAGCGCAGCCTCAAGAACGACGGCGTTGAATATATTCACGGTCGAGCATGCCTTGCAGGCAAGAACGAGTCCATAATAAAGCTCCATGATGACACCGAGATCAAAGTCAACGCCAAGAAGATCCTGCTTACGACTGGTGGACGCCCTACAGTTCCCCAAGGCATTCCCGGAGCCGAACATGGCATCACTAGCGATGGCTTCTTCGAGCTCGAGCATCAGCCTGGGAAGGTGGCATTGGTAGGAGCCGGGTATATTACTGTGGAGCTTGCAGGAATGCTTAATGCTTTAGGCACAGAGGTACATGTTTTCATCAGGCATGATAAACTTCTACGAACCTTTGATGAGATGATTCAAGATGACATTGTCTCAGAGTACGAGCGTGCTGGCATACACATTCACAAGCAAAGCAACGTCGAGAAAGTCGAAAAGACAGGGAAACTTACCCTCTACTACTCTGACTCCACAGGCCAGGGCAAGCTCGAGGGCCTGGACACTCTGATTTGGGCCATCGGCCGAAGTCCAGAAGTGGAAGGCCTTGGTCTTGATGTTGTAGGTGTTAAGCAAAATGAGAGGGGTCAAATCATCACAGATAAGTACCAGAACACTAATGTAGAAAATATCTATTCCCTCGGCGATGTAGTCGGCAAAATTGAGCTTACTCCAGTCGCAATCGCCGCCGGCCGCAAGCTTAGCGATCGCCTCTTTGGCGGTGAAGAATTCAACACAAGCAACCTAAACTACGACCTTATTCCCTCCGTCGTCTTTGCCCATCCCGAAGTCGGCTTCATCGGTCTCACGCAAGAAGATGCCGAGAGGAAATACGGGAGGGATAACATCAAGATCTACAAGTCCTTCTTCACGGCAACCTATTATACTATAATGGATCAGGAGGATAAGAGGCTCTCCAAGTACAAACTTATTTGCCAGGGCAAGGACGAGAAGATTATAGGACTGCATATTTTAGGCTTGGGGAGTGGGGAGATATTACAGGGGTTTGGGGTGGCGATCAAGATGGGGGCCACGAAGAAGGATTTTGATAACTGCGTTGCGATTCATCCGACAAGTGCAGAGGAGCTGGTTACTCTCAATTAGATGGCCACCCTACGACGTACGCGGGCCGATGGCCAACATTATAGGTGGCTTTCCGCAGCAATAGTACTGGACAATGGATTTATCGGTGAGACCACCATGTATTTATTGGTCGATCCCTATCTGTGATCTGCATCTAATTACCCCTTTGCTATGTGGAGGATGGTGCAGATGATGATGCCGGCGATATTGAATCGATACACAGCTGCATGATGAGAATGAGTGAGTGGGAATAATAACTAACTTCTCCTCGTCCCGACCTCAGACTTTCTTATTTTGTGGAGGGTAGGTAGAGGCTGTTCAAGACAATCAAGGGAGCGTGAATATGAGATTGCCGATTAGATTCCGTTAGCTAGCACCCTCACATAACTGAGGATTCATATCCTCATTCAAACAAATTTCATTCATTGGCATCACACGTATATCAGTGCAGGACCTTTTTGACACCAGCGATTGGCTGATGAATACGACAGCGATTGGCTGGTGAATACGACAGCGATTGGTTGGTGAATACGACAGTCATTGGCTGGTGAATACGAAGCGATTACCTGTGATTATTTTCAAGGGCAAGGTGCATCAACCAACATAACTCTCAAATGCCCTGGCTCTAGACTAGGTGATTAGAATTAATGAAAACGGTTAGACAGATGACAATTTAGGCCTTGCCTGGCTTCAGAATGTGCTGCCTTAGGCTTCGGGATGACTCTGGCTGCGAGTGGCTGCATGCACGTGATCTTCACTTCGGTTAACTCTCGGCCAAAAATACCACGTAAGTTAGTAAGTGCGCCAATGCCGAGGAGCTGCTTAAAACCTCGACGGCGCTGACCCCCATTTTCACAGCTCACGTAGCAGCATATACAGCCAGAAGCAGCAAGGTTAGGCTGGTATTCGTCTGCGCTTTTGAGCGAGCAGACTTGATGGAAGGTGCCGTACGCGACATAAAGAAACGGCGCGCGAGCAGACCAAAAGCTCGTACCGGATGTACAGCTTGCAAGTAAGACCCGCCACCGTTTACATGGAGGTCTTCTTTCTGTATCGGGACGAAAAACAAACATCACTATAACTAGCAGAATATAGGCTTTATTCAGAGCGCTAATTCCTATCCTAGGAATCGGAGAGTCAAATGCGATGAAGCAAAGCCAACATGATATCGGTAGGCAATCGGGGAGTGACTTGTTTGAAGTGACAGGCTTCAAAGTGTACTTAACTGGCCAACTACTTACGTCTTCTCTATAGATGTCAAGAGTACGGATCATTCTGCGAGTACAAGCTGCCGCGGCCATCCAAGGTTACCCTACCTCAAGATCGTGGCAGGGACCTCATTCCTATCCAACCTCGGCATCCGTTGCAGCTTATATCCAGCCCCTCAGATTCCTTTTGCTGCAATGAGGCGGAAGGCCGGTATCTTCGAATATTTCACGAGAAACTGGCCTTCGATTTGAGTGGTTATTTTGAAGCTCCGTTCTGGACACGGCTTATACCACAACAATGCCATCACAACCCCAGGATAAAACACGCAATTATCGCCCTCAGTGCTCTATACAAATCTGCATTATCGTCCAAGTCTCATACGGTGAATTTGAACGATGAGCATTATAACTTTGCTTTGGTACAACACAGACAAGCCATTAGATCGCTGCGCAAAGAGCTGTCTAGTGGACAACCTCAGATGAGGCTTGCACTTGTAGCGAGCCTACTCTTTTCATGCTTTGAGAGTTTCCATGGGGACTGGGAGACAGCGACACAGCAGGTATATAACGGATTTAATATTTTAAAGCATCTCAGCGAAGATGAGAGACGGCATGCGACCAATAGCCTTACTGATATTGATATCGAGGTTGAATTGACTTTGCGCCGCCTCGAGCTGCAAATATTGTCATTTCTTGCTATGAACCCAATGTTGGGGCAACCTAATGACCTGAATGTTGAGGAAATCGTATTGGATCTACCGGACCAGTTTACTACCTTCAACGAAGCTTTCGCAGCAGTAACTAAACTCGCTGTTTCCATTCTTCGACATTCGAAGACGTCTGCCCGATGTGGAGATGATTCAGGCCGTCGGGACTTGCTTGCACGGCAAAAACAGTGCCTCCAGGGATTATTGGATCAATGGGGCAAGGCATACGAAACTATGTTTCTCGAAGCATGCCAGAACACCGTTGGCAGAGAGCATCTTGGAGTCCTCCAAGTTCAAATCTGTGCCTGGAAATGCGAAATAGTGATTGCTACGAGCATGTCTAACACAGAAGCCGTCTTTGATGAGTTCACAGCTCAATTTCAAAGGATTACCCATTTTGCACGACATGTACTGCAGAAGGACCAGGAAATCCGGGAATCGGATGGCCCGAGATTACAATATGGCATGGGACTGATAATGGCTCTGTTCTATACGGCTACTAGATGCCGGAATTTTTTTGTGCGCAAGGAAGCTATTGCTATACTCCGGGAATGGCCTTGCACCAATGGGATCTGGCACAGTTTGCAGGCAGCAAAGGTTGCGGAGTGGATAGTGAGCATCGAGGAAACGTGCTGTGGTGGACTGGAATTCGTTCCTGCAAACTGTCGTGTTAAGTTGCAGAGTTTGAGAGTGGCCTTGATGAAGGGTGCAATTACTGTGGAATGTATGCAGTCTTCTGCTGATGGTACCTTAGAACCCCGAAAAGCAAACCTTACTTGGCCTTGATCGATTTGCACATTAGGACAAGCAGTACCTCCAATTATACAAGCCTGACCCATACGTGGTCTGACCTGTTCGAATTTTAATTGAGGCTCTAGCAACATAGGTCCAATAACTTCAAAACTAGCAAACGTAGGAGATTAGTTGCCCCTGTGGACTGAGCTCAGAGCCTGGCTACATTAAAGTATTATAATCAATTTCCCAAAGCTTCCCATATATCCGCATCCTATTGCGACCCTCTCTTCTTCAACCCTCAAAGTCGTTACGTTCCAACCCGCCCTCTATCTTCATATATCATATTCAAGAAGACCTCTTGTGATAGCAAAGAACCCAACCAAACTCCACAGGGTTTGTGCTAATCAGCGCCGGATTCTCATACGTGAACTCAGCACTGCCAAACTGAACACCATACTTGTCCCTGTAGCGCTGACAAACAACGTCCTCGACCTTGGGCGACTCAATATCGGGAATGTTGATGTTGAGACCGTCGAGTCGCAGCTCGGTGACTTGGTAGTCGTGGCTGAAAGTAGTGAGCTGCGCGAGAGGAACTCTGGCGGGTTGTTTGCTGTTGTCTGCTGCGTTGACGATGGAGAGAACTGCGTAGGCTGTAGGTGCTTGACGCTCGATGGGTTGAGATGCTCCTGCTGAGGCAAAGGCGATGACTGCGCTGGTGAGGATGGAGGTGAAGTACATGGTGACGATAGTTATGGCGATGTGACTTGTCGTTAATGTTCGTTTGAGTGGAGTAGATCTAGCACGGGAAATATCCGATACAATTAACAATTAATCTACTCAAGACACGGGAGCCCACAGGCAATCTTTTATACTTTTCTCAGTCGTGTTGTTTGCATTCACTTGCTACACGTCAAACCTCTAATAATAGCACGTCACCTCAAAGCCACGTCTCGGCCCCCATGTCGTGTGATGCACATGTCAGCACTTGAAAATTTTACGAGCCGTCGATCACTTTCTTCCTCTCTTCCCCGCGACCAGTCACATCTCAGTATCTGAGACAGGTCAGCTGCTGATCATGAGAGGATTTTGTCTTGGAGAAACATCACCCTATGGTAGGGTGGAGAGACAAATGTCGAGATTAATGCCATCTCGTATTCATTTACAGGATGATATAATATTCTGGGGGATTGTGGTTTACACATGCCATACCGGGCGCTGCATATGGACGAATTTGATGGTAGTGCTTCGGTGATGTCCTAATTGGGGGGTTGGCTGGATTCGTATTGAGGCTTGGTTGCACAGCATCTTAACTTGGCGTTATTTGGCGTTATTTGGCGTTATTGATCTTGATGATGCGACCGCGTTAATGCAGGACTGCCTAACTTATGAGGTTTCAAGATTCTTATGTGCCAAGGTTGCCAAATCTTGGATATCGGGTTGCACAAGCACGGGTATCGCTAAGGGTACCATGCTGATGCGCGGTGACAGCCGCAGCAAACAACCAAGACATACTTCCTTCATTACTCCAAATACTAGATTGAGACGTTTATGCTGAACTTTTATCCTTTCTCCAGCATGTGGCGGTTTTATTCCTTGCATAAACAGATGCATGGAGAAAAGAGACAACAAGATCTATGCAGTTCCGCAAGCCACTTCATGTTTCCTCAACAATCGTCAGTTCTTATTGGTCGACCGTTGCAAACTGTGTAACACAACAAACGACTAGACAGCTTTTTATGACGCCTCAACTCGATCAAGCGTTTGAAGATGCATGGACACAGGAACTGGCATGTTTTCAGAATCTTTCTGAGCATATCGTACCGCTGTTTCCCTTTCAACTTTTTTCCCTCTTCACCTTCTTTCTATCTTTCTCACCCACAGTCGACAATTGTGAACATTAGAAAGTCAACATGCTGTAACTCATCAGTTTCATCCTACATATCAAGTAAGAGGCTCTCCCTACCTAATCTTCGTATTTCCTAACATAAACTCAATTATCAAGTACAGATTATAGCATAAAACAATCCAAAATGGAAACATACAGGAGTGCTGAGGCTGAATATGCCCTTCGAGCCCTGTCTTTCGCAAGAGATCTCCACAAGTCGACTCAGCGTCTTCACAACAACTTGCGGTGCCATAAACTATTGCCCCTGGAGGACAATGACCTAGAAGTCGTCAACCATATCAATACCGTATACGCACGGATGAGGGAGCTCCAGCAAGCCCAACAAGACACCACCGTGCTAGAACGCGATATTGAAAAACTTGGAGACAAGCGAAGTGACTTGAAACGGCGAATGAGGCAGGAGGAGCGAGAAAACCCTATGACGGTGGATAAGATCCGAACCCGGATCCAGCCTGATATCGATCATTTTATGGAAGCTTCACAAAGGGCCATGGAAATGTTGCTCGTCCGCTATCCCATCGCTCCGGAGAGGCAGCAGAAATACCCATCAGATCGACTTTCGCGTTTCCCACCTTCCCCGGATATTAATGGAGGGGAAGGTTCCGACCAGGACTTCGATGGCCCAATGTTCGGCCATGACAGTCTTCTTCTAACTCCTGGCGATACGCCCCGTAGTAAGCGTACGACGCCGGAGGGCCCAGAGGCGCCGCCATCTCCAAAGCGTCACTGCGTGCCGTCCATGACTGTAAAGGAGCTGAGCCGTGCCTTTCCAGACCAGAAGGTCACGGAGACTCCTGCCCGCTGCGGAAACTGGTACGTGTTTCGGTGTGAAGAGCACGGCATGTTCTTCAACGGCCTCACAAGACCGGCGCAGGCTGCTGCAAGACATGCCACACGACACGGACTCCCGCCGAAGAATGTGTCGGCTATTGATGCCTTTGGCATCAAGGTCATCGACTGTAACACTGCAGCAGAAAAGACACACAATGAGCGGGTGCAGAAGCGCCAGGAGGAAAGTCATGATCGGGCACGGAGCGAGATTGCTCCGACTGATCCTCGCGGCCACGGCCGCCCCGAGCATAATGACAACGTGATCGCTGAGCTCCTGGGCGATATCAACCCACGTCACCCACGGCACCAACCACGCCCACGAGCTGCTGCCAAGAGACCAGCGGTCGTGCAATCACGAGAGTATGATGGTACCCTCAGGCCTCGTGAGGTTGTCGCAGGGGGTATCTACTGGGTCCGTTGGGATACGGACGACTTATACTATCCTGCCTTCGTTTTGCCCTGTCTCCGCTCCACCGATTCCGCAGCAAATATTGTGCGCCCGTCGATCGTGGTCTTCTGAGCACGGAATATGAGCTGCCTCTTTGCTATAACAGGCGCTTCGGTTTCGAGGGTGTCTGGGCGGAAGGATATAAGGACGGTCAACCGAAGGCGCATAAGCGGAAATGGCCGGTTATGATCTTTACCCTGGAGAAGAGATTCCCTTGAGAATGCAAGACGGCTTTTATTCGCGAGGAAGACTTTCGTATTTATGAAGGCGACAAGGAGGAGCCAGCGTACAGGGAGCTGGTTGAGTCTTGGCAGTTGCGAGAGCACAGCATGACTCCAGACAACGAGTTGATTAGGTTGGTTAAGTCTACAATGTTACATGCTTTCGCTCTAGTGTACTAATGGTGAGGTAGGGTTAATGTCTCGGTCGAGTTCTGTCTGCTCGGATCGGGAATCGTCGAGAAGCTCGACTTTCAATCCGGAGCTACCTCGACGCTCAACAAGCCGTGAAAAGAGCCGATATGGTTCCTCAGAGTGGGAGACGTCTCCAGATGACCGAGACGGGGATATCGGGATGGCGTTGTTGGGCTTTGGGAGTTCTCACCCCAGAGGGAGTCACTGGCCACGGGCTGAACCCTAGCTGGAGAGTGAAGACATTCCGCCGTTTTCTCGTCATCGACGAAGAGGTAATCAGCTCCTGGATGACACGCCAACTCCGGCCCGGGAGATGCCTGCTCCTGTGGCGGCGCGAGAGATGGATGATGGCGAGGTATTCCATAACGGCTTTGACAATCATCGAAGCAGCGATTCCGATTCCGATGACAGATGGGACGTCGAGGAGTCTCCCCTTAGGGATTGGGAATACCCTGCCGAGGGTGAGCTTCCTGCGATTGAGGAAGAATATGACGACATGCGGTTCGATGAGCCATTCTCCACGCACAAAAGGAGTGTTTCTTCCAGCCAGCAGCTTGAACAAGCTAGAGCTGATGCTGTGCGTCAGATGGATGATCTCTTGAGCAGCATGTATTCGGATGCTGACGAATTGTTACTCTAGACGAGGCACATGTACCTCTGTCTTGGTCAACGCCGATGCTATCCTTCTTTTTCTCCTCTTGTCATATCCCCTCTCTTTCGCCACCCACTCCGTGACAGGCCTTCTCGCGGCGGTTATCTTATTACATATGCACTCCGCGCGCTCAACCCCTCCCCTATCTCCTAGTCTGCCCCGTCACCCTGGCTACATTTCTACTCCTTATGCGAGTACATATTTTTCTATCCGCTCTGCGCATACCCTTACGGGATACATATGGTCGGCTCTTCCCGAGAGTTCGACGACTATCCGCCGTGGCTGAATTACTTGGACCTTCTGATCAACGACCAAAGCCGTCCCCTGGTCGGGAGCAGGCGGGGCGCTGTGTGTAAGAGGAAGGCCCTATAATTAACTAACTACCTTACTGTCACCTGTGGGTCAGAATTAGGTGCTCCCGGTAAAAGTGGGCACTGGAAATTACTGCTCCGGGTTGGAGTTGGGCGCTATTGTACCTCGGGACTTTTTCATCGGTCGAGTACTCATTCACAGTTTCATATAACAAAACGCACAGCCCCTACCTAAGAAAGATGGATGAATTAATCCTCAAATTCTGTCTATATGACTTATTGTCGCTAAGCCCCAACATCAATGTTCACAAAAGCTGTACTGTATAGCAGACCACTTCGCCTCCGCATCACGCTGATATCTCGTCCTCTCATCCATCAACTTCAACCTATGCTCCTTCGCCTCCTCCAACGACATGGGCGTCATAGACTCATCAGCCTCGTCCTTCACCATATCCATCAGCTCCTTCGGCAGAGGGTTACTGTTTTCCGCCGCGGCCTTCAAGCCGGGATGCTCCGGCGCTCCCTCAGATACCAACTTTGCGATAGCGCTGGGAACTTTCGTGGCGTTCTTCTCGTTCAAGTCCCCAAAAGCTTTCTCCATCCACCAGCTCTTCTGCTGCGGCGGCACATTCCCTGTGTTGATAATCCTTGTAAGCGGATCAACGAGCCACAGCGCAATGAATCGTCGATGGCCCGGCTTTGTCTTATCCTCCAACTCGACAGGCGAAACCCTATGATGGAACACATTCGGAAACGCCAAGAGTCGACCCTGCTTTGTCTCAACTTTGCCATATCGCTGCAGACAATCACCGCCTCTCAACTTCGTTCCATAAACTTGCTCCATCCAACCAAAACTGTCTTGGCCGATATTCCAATCTTCTTGGTACGAATCTGTCTGCATACGGAATTGCAAATAGCTCGGCTTTACATTCTCTGAATCGAGGTAGTAGAGGGCTGTGCCGACGATGTGCTCGTTCATCTGACCCTCTACGTGCCATCCTCCGGCGGGGAATGTGGGCTTGTCGGGTGTGAGCTCGATGGATGCCATTTTGACGATGACTTGAAGGTCTTTGAACCGCTCGCGCAGGGTATTGCCTGGTTTGACGCCATAGCCCCAGGCTTCGAAAGCGGGGGCTTCGGGTTGGACGGGCTCTCTGATCTTCTCCCACGCATTCTTTTTAAGAGTGTCGTAGAGCAGCTCTCCGTGTTCGTCTCTGATCACTTCTTCATATTCGACCTCTCCTGCATCATCTGGCGTAAAGTCATCGATTGGTGGGGTCCAATTTGCCTCGTTCTCATCACTGCCGAGTGTCAGTTACGGCCCTCTCTGGTATTTCTTTCAGCGTATAGCAGCTACTTACTCGGGATTTTCAGGCCGTGGAAAGCGAGGCTTGGTTCGACCAGCTGCCACGATATCATAGTCTCGAATGAACGATACACAGTGATCCCAAGCCGGAAGAGCTCTTTCGATGAGCTTCTCGACCGTTTCGTATATATCACGGTGCTTTGGATGGAGATTGTTGATGTAGCTTGTCAGCTTGACGCCTCCATCATCCATTAGCTTGACGTTAGAAGGAAGCCATTGATACGTATCCGACCAAAAAAGGTTATGAGCAACCCTCTCAGACCATGCGCATATATCATAGCGACTGTCGTAATCTTTTGGGATATCGGGCGGTAATTGGGGAATGACTTCTCCCTTACCGCTCCATTTGTCGACTGCATCTTCAACACCAACTACCTCGTCTTGAAAAACTCGAGAACGACCATACACTAGGGGGAAAAGAGATGGGTGCACAAGGTTTTGGACCATGTCATTGGTTCGAGGATGCCAGTCTGAGTTATCTTTCTGTTCCTCCTTCAGCTTTGTAAAGGCCCTCTGAAGACGAGTACGAAGGTCTGAATCGATGAAGGTGTCCGATTTGATGACAGTTGCATTTGCATCCAAAGCTGGAATGAGACCGGTTCTCTCGAAAACCTTGGCCTTGACGCGAAGCTCTTTAATACACTACAGTCAATGAGTATACGCCAACAAAGAGAAGCCGCTAGATCCTCACGTAGTCGAGACAACCCCTATCAAGGATGTATTTAAGTCTGTCGGGGCCATATTTGCCGTGGTCGGGTACAATCTCATCATACAAAGGATCGACTGGAAGCGCAAGAGCTTCTTGAATCCACTTTTCGGTGATCTCGTCGTCAAAGACCTTTGATATGATGAGTTTCATCTTTCTTTGATCGTACTTGAATCAACAAACCTTGAGATGCCAATCAGGCTTGTCCGTCAACTCATTCATGACAATCATCATAGCGACCTCTCGAACAAGCAGCATGTCCGACTCAGTTCCCCAAGAGTTATAGTGGATGCCAGTTGGGTATATTTCGTTTCCCCTCGTGGCCTGGGCATGATATCGAAGGTTCATGCCGAGGCCTGGATAACGGCCAACCATTGGATTGTCACACTTGTTGGAGGACATTGCAATGTTTCTAAGTCGGATTTTCTGGAGTTTCTGGCACGATTGTCTTGAAGGGAACGCGCCGCACTTATGTATGCGTGATATGATGATGCGTTTGGGGGCGGATATCCACACTGTTGCCTGATTCTACGCGACAGAAACAGTTGGTTATAACGGTTCACGCGAAAAAGGGTCGCGAAATCACGTGGAACCTGCGGGAGAGTGGGGAGCTGTCAGGCAGCTATGCTCGGATAGCTTCACATTCTCAGAGTGAGACATTGGTGTCTTGAAGGGACTGGAGAGAGGTTATTGAGGTTAGTCCTGAGGGAAAACATGCTTATTGCGAGCCGTCCCTCGTAAGGGTATGGAGATAGGAATTTAAAAATAAAGAACATTATTATTGATCGTCTGAATCTTATACAATTACGGGGTAACTGCTAGAAATCTTTGTCTCCATACGTTCCTGTTGACACCTGTTTGCAGATTCAGAAAGATTCTTTGCATCTGGCTCATTACGCTGATATTTCCTTTAGGGTAAAAGACAATATTACGTGCAACCGTGATCCTATTTAGGTGACAAAAATAACACGGGGATAGGTTCCGTTTGAGATTTTTTTTTCACCAAAAGGTCTAGATTGAATAGTGCCTATCCACTCCGGTCTTAAGTTTTGGAGCTTTTGCCTATCTCACTCTAAGTTCAAGCCTCAGCTGAAGAGAAGCGCTAGAGGCGGATACAACGGCAGCACTATATGGATAGACTGTTACAGATTTAGTGATATAACCCGTCGATAGTTGAGTTTATTAGTAGTTGAAGTCGAGTTCAAGATGTTTACCCTACAGGAAACAAAAACAGTGGAATCTGGACTAGCGCGGTGAAAATGTTGGCGAAGTCCCCTGCACGACCCAAAAAAGCTTATCCCGGTGCCAATGTTGATCACGCTCGTACCAAGCAAATTGTCGCCATTTTTCAGTACTAAAATTCTCGGCAAAACCGAGGCCATCGTATTGATGTCGCGTGCTCCATTACCAAGAGAAAACAATAGCTTGGCTTTACGGACTAATAGACCAGTGGACCAGGTGCACTTTGACTCTTTTTGTTTTTCTCGGTGGTTAACATTCCGTCGGTTATGTAACGAGAAATTAAATGATCGTCAGATGTGACAAGGAACAAGGTGTTTCATGGCTTGTTCCAGCAGTATGACAAGTGGAGGTCAGGTTGATCGTGTGCCGCATACCCAAGAAAAGGCAAAGGCCAGCGCTTCCCGGCTACCGGAACACAAGTTCACGAGCTATTGAAGGGGTTAACAAAGTCTATTGAGATGGAGATGTTCGTATTGGCGGAAATGACGCCTGGAATATGTCATGACCTCCACGGTTAAGAATGCCGTCCCGTGTTTCTGTTGGTGGTCAATTGGACGTGGTGTTGACCGAAAAAGGAGACGGGCCCCGCTTGTCAATGCAGCCTTTGCAGACGAACTGCCGCCGTTGGAAAGGCTCTGATTCTTTTTTTATGACAGAAGGGCGCTAGAAGGGCTGCTACACGGGGACCCGCTCAGATGCCCGACAACGAGTCAGCCCTGGAGTATACGACACAACCAGTTATCTCTTTGAGTGTAACAA
>PVQB02000562.1:0-26126 GCA_002980475.2 Fusarium beomiforme | reverse complement strand
CCTCAGCGCTACGAACTGTCTTCCTCGGCCACATGTCATCCGCCCGCTCAGGCTCCAACTACGGACGCTACGAACTCTCATCCACCGGCCAAGCGCGATCTCGACGAACGAACCAAAGTCGAATCGTAACAAACGTCATGGGCGGTACACAAAAGCTCGACAACGACTCGCAAGATGAATTGTTCAAGGATTCTGTACATTCGATAGCGGGACGAAGTGCGGCCAGCGATAAGAATCCTGGTATTACTGTCAACACTACGATTCATATGCATCATAGTTCTGAGGAGGATGAGGCTAGGCGATCACAGGCTAGGCTTGATAACTTTGCTTAATCGTGTCATGTGTTGTATATATAATAATTTATAATAAGATTTCTCGATAGCGAAATGACTTGCCTTATTTACAAGTAAAAGAGGATGCAAGGTCTGGGTTACCGCCCTTGTATGTTATCCGCTCTGGATAAGCGCACAACTCTATACCTCGTCGCTTTTCCGTGCCAATGGTCTCCGCATACAGAGTCTCAGGTGCTTCACCACGCTCAACCCACTTGACAAGTGCCTCGAATGCACTCCCAGGATACCAGCCCTCGCCGCCTTGGCAGTGCCCAACGCCTGGAGCTTCGAAGAAGCGGTAATAATCCGCCGCGCCAGAATCTCCTTCGATCACACGGTTGTAGTAGTCTACCGAGCCTTTATGCGGAATCAGTTGATCTGCTGTTCCGTGCCATGAGATCAATTTTCCTCCTGCACTCTTGAAGTCTGTGAGGTCGGGGTCTGCTGTACCCATCACTGAGGAGAAGCGGTTGACAGACTGACGGAAGAGTTTGCTATACTCTGAATGCGCTAACTTTTCAAGACTAGCTGATTGGTCTTGCAAGAGGAAGGTGGTAAGCCAATCTTGAGTAATGGGAAAGGGGCTCGAAGTGCAGTCCTTCAACGAAGTGCAGATTGTGTTGGCAAGTCCACTCAAGTCGGCACTGCGGTCAAGACCATACCAAAGAAACTTTCCATCTTCGGTTTCTGGTCCGCGCCATATCAACTGAGCGATCTCGGCAGCTTTCTCCGAGATTTTGATGGTGCCAGTCGGGTTTTCACATTCTACTGACGTACCGACCACTGATTTGGGATCAAACTTGCAGAGATCAGGATTAGATATCAGACCGTCTTTGACTCCATCTAGTTCATCGCAGGCTTCAATGGCAGCTTTGGTGATTGCATCGAGCTCGCAGGTAGGAGGATAATAGTCTATATCAAGTTAACTCTATGGCCGTCTCATTATGAGATAAAAGACTCACCAAGTTTGTTCATGACGACATGTGGCCAGTATTCCGATGTAACGAACTTGTCCCAGTTGAAAGCAGAAGCTGTAGCTAGAACACCGTTATACTGGGTTGGGTATCTCTGCGCCATCATATGACCTTGTCGGCCGCCCGTAGAACAACCCTAGCAAGCATTAACCTCTTATTTATCAGCTTTTCGACTGACTTACGGTCCAATAAGAATACTCTGGCTTCTTTCCATAAAATGCTGCTGTAACGGCTTTACCCAGTGTTGCAGCGTCGTCTAGAGAAACAGCCGCAAAGTTTTGCAAAGCATGCCAGTTGATATTGCCTTGGCTATGCAATGCCCATCCCAACTCCTGCATCGGGGCCAGAAGATGTCCACCGTCGGTTGTTACAGCGGCATATCCCTTGAAAGCAGGCTGTGCAAGGTCGGCGAGATTTCCAGTTGACCAACCTCCACCACCCACTCCAACAAATCGTCCATTCCAGCCTGATATCGGCAGTGTGACATAAGTCTTGATGGTGTCATTCCAACCAGGATGAGTATACTGTACAGTGACTTGGCATACCGGGAAAGGGTCCGATGCGTTGTTAGGCCATTCGTTAGTTGGGAATGGTGGAAGCTCGACATTTGTGACATTGGTGCTGATGGAAGTGATCTTGGCATTGGCAAGATGAATAGAGCCGAATGTATGGTCGGTGCAAGTGGGCTTGGAAAAGGCGCCTGGAAGGCCTTGAAACATCAGCGGGAATGACATGGCAGAGAGATTAAAGAGCATGGTCACTGATTGCCGCCAAAGCTTAGCACTGCGGGAATAGATTGTGGATAGTGGTCCCAGCTGCACATAACCAGTATACTACATAGTTGAGCCCAGCTCTAGGAATACTGGCTCAGATATATGATATTCTTCTCAAAACATGACAGATCATCGCTAGCCAAGCTTGCAAGCCACGTCCTTACTCCTCCTCACCATGTATCCTATTCATTGGACCCAGTTACCAATTCCGAGGAATCTCTTAGCCTTGGAATGATCAGCATCAACTTTTACCAAGTTCGGACTACCGGTAGATGCTAACGGGAACCGATATGCTGCTCAGCAATGCGCAAAAGAACCGGTTCTCGAGCTGTCCCCGCATTGTATAGGATACGGTAACAAACTGACCTTTGGTAGCATAGTAGAGTGCAACCATTCAAGGGTTTAACCTTATTGCGGCATGGTTTACCCCATGTCTCATGCTCAATGCCGCGGAGACTAGTCAATTCTTGGAATACCCCACGACGCAGTGTCTGGTCAAGACTTCGTTTGAGCAACAAATCTGGGGTAACTTTCAACTAATGATGATAGCTCGTGACGGTGAGTGGGTTGCCTTGCATTATTACTGACTCAAATCTGGATGACTCGTTGGAAATCTGGGGTTCAAACTGCCGTGTGCTCCGGGGTCTCGGACTACCGGCCGTGGGAAGAATGCGTTCGGGAGGGTGATGGAGGGACCCCGTGAAAAGGTCCGTGACCCATCTAATACACCTAATATGAAAGATTCTTGTCTAAATTACTCCTTCGGCTTCTGTCCCGTAACTATCAAACAATCAAACAACGGATGAACAGACCGATCAGACGAAGCTTTTCTCACGCTCGCATTAAAAACCTGAACCTCCTCTCGCGACCAACCCAGAACTTCGGTGAACAACACAGCCGTAAAAGCAGAAACTCCCTCGCGCATATTGACTCCCATCAGCGTCCCAATTTCCTTGAGTCGTTCATCCTTGGGCCACGCGCCAACTGGAAGCTTGAATCGTTGCTCTTTGACACTAGTAAAACCAGCTTCTTTAGCCCATGTTTGAAAAGACGGCGCGGGGTCCATGGTTCTCCCGATCTTTTCACAGGCTGACTTGAGATGGTCCATCATTTGCACGAGAGCATTGTCGGGTTTGAGGGTGTCGTCCTCGGAATACAGCGTGTTGGCTGTTTCCTGGAGCTCGATCCAGCCTCCCGGCTTCAAGTTGGCGTATGCTTGTCGTAGCAGTCTAGGCCAGTCCTTTATAGACCCAGCCATGTATCGGCAGTGGATGTAATCATATGGGACTGGTTCAACCCATTCTGCCTCCACATCGTCAACGATGAATTTGACATTTGGTGGTACCCAATCTGGCTGAATTGGACTAAGGTCATTTCCGACCACTGTCGCAGAAGGATGGTCCTCTCCAAACTGAATAGCCCAGATACCTGTTCCCGTTCCGATGTCGAGAACGTTTAATCCCTCTGGATTGATGGGCGCCAAGAACAATTTGTCTTCTACCGTCCGGCAAAAAACGTGATGGATCATATCTAGTCGATCTTGTTCCTGGTCATCATTTGGAAAGCTGTATTGCCCTGCATGATCGCTGTGGTATCGCCGGCCATGTTTCCATCTGTATTTGAGAACACTGCTGGCAATCGAGGTGCTCCCTGCTGCCGTGTCGGCTGTGAAGACAGAGTCAGAGTCCGAGATGGTATCGTCGACTTGGACTTCTGGTGTTATTGGGTTCTCAGACATCCTGATAGTCTTCAGCTTCGTAAGATGAAGTATTATGCTGTTTGAGTGAATGTTAGGTATAGAACGAGTTTTAACATGATCAACGACTGCTTAAGGTGGAGGTGCTGCGGGTCAAGATTAGCCGAGGCGAAAAACAACTCATCCAGTAACAGCATATGTGTCCTAGAGACAAATGTGACCCTGGACATATTCTGATAACGAGTGTGCCCAACATCACAAGGTTTTAGCGCAAATTTGATAAAGCCTACCGGGATGCCTTGTCTGGAAGGTGAGTAAATGATGACTAGGTACACTTGCCATGTCCACGCATAGATTGATGTTGTGATACGCAACTCCACCGATAAGATAAGACAACGTGGCCGAGTGGTTAAGGCGATGCCCTGCTATCTCTTCTGAGACATCATAGGCATTGTGTTCGCACGCGTAGGTTCGAATCCTGCCGTTGTCGATACTTTTTGGTTTCTTTTTGACGTTTTCCCGTCTACTCAAATGGTGTTAATATGACGAGAAATGCGAAATGCACGAACAGTCAGTGTTGAACTGTCCAATTTGGCGGGACTTCCTTGACGAGAGCGCTCCCACTGTGGTGTGCTATATGCAGTAGATACCAGGCTGCGAAGTTTGCTTGCTGGAGGTGTTGTTTACTTAAGAAAGGAACGGGCTTTCATGACTTCAAGAGAGTGATGTTTCGCATATGCTGTTGTGGTGATCTACGGTATATATACTGTGTACGGGGTTCGCAACAGGGGCTCTACTGCGCGACGCAATTCAACTGAGCAAGCATCGCGATACTTATCACTTGCCACTGGCGCGTATGACCTGCGCGATTGTTTACTCGATGAATTACTTGTCGTTGTTTTGTCGTACGCAAATAGTAGTAATGTGAATATGCGATAAAAATGCGTTTCGACGTGTTCATTTCGCTTCCACTGTTTGGATAAGAATAAAAAGTCAAACTGTATAATAAATTCCCAATAACGAAATAGCATAAAATCTAAAACTTTAGAACTTAATAATTATAATCTGTAACTCCTAGCCATATGCGATTTGTCTTGACCGCTATTCATCACTCTCTGTGATTTTTCTACACATATATTGAGTACACTTGATTCACCTAATGCACTAGTTCAGGGTAACTATCAGCGTGCGGCCCACCCGACTTATAGTTGCAATCTCGTCAGGGTGCTCTACTTTCCTTCATAGCATAAGGACCAGAAATAGGTACTCGGACAAGAAGATCACTGGGTAAATCAAGCATAACAGCTTCTATAATGCTGGAGCAAAAGTCAACATATCTCAAGTCGCAAAAATGGAACCTGCGTATGTCGCAGGTGGCTGGATCTCTCCCGCCGGGAATTGAACCCGGGTCTCAAGCGTGACAAGCTTGCATACTGACCACTATACTACGGAAGATGAACAGGCTCAAGCCTGCTGTAGTGGGGTTAGGAACAGTTGTCGCAGCAGGGTCCATAGACGCACGGCCAGCACGCAACCACCAACAAAAATAAACACAAGCCACCATCGCCATACCCTACCGCACTGATCACGACAGAATATCGCAACTCTCCCAAAACATGACCAGTCCAGCAAAAACAGACTTTAGTATATATGAATCTGTTAAAAACAGCAAAAAAACATGCAACAGCGGGGATTCGCTGGTCGTCACCNNCGTATTTTCCACTACCTTTGGTCGCATGTATCAACTATGTTGCCGAAGCGGACTATATCCATGCAGTCTTCCCGAACTCCCAGGCGCCGAGCATGCTTCTCGTTTATCGTGCTTATACACATCAACGTTGAAGTGAGAACTGAGATAGCGATTCCAATGATTGACAAAAACCAGAGCCTGGAGGAATGACTAGACAGATGGCCTCGAAGATCAAATCCATCGCGCCACTTGTGCGTCAAAATTCTTGCAGAGGCTGAAGGCCATTTGCAGTGTGCTTCCAGTCACAGCTCTCAAGGGTGTCACGCCTCAACATGGACCAGATGTATCCGTTGATTGAAACATCTTGTAAAAAGTCGGGAAAGTGGAGTGTCTGGGAGTTTCAATTAATTACTTCATCTACCTTGATAGCTTCGCATGTCGGTTCACATCCTTATACAACAAGTATCGGAACCTGCCAGGTCCACCAGCATAGCACGCCTGTGGACAAAAAGCACGCAACCACATAAAATCACCAGCTTCAACCTCAACCCAGTCCTGATTCAGTCTATAAACAGCCTTTCCCTCCAGCACGTAAAGTCCATGCTCCATAACATGCGTCTCAGCAAAAGGAATGATTCCTCCAGGCTGGAACGTGACGATGTTTACGTGCATGTCGTGTCGCACATCTGTAGGGTCAACAAAGCGTGTTGTCGCCCAAGCTCCGTTTGTGTCAGGCATTTCTCTAGGCTCAATATCCTTTTCGTTGGCAAAGAAGGCCTCGGGTGCGTCAAGACCGGGGACGTATTCATAAGCTTTGCGGACCCAATGGAAGCGAGCTGCTTCGCTCGAGTTGTTACGGAGTGTCCAGCCGCTCTTGGGAGGTAGGAAAGCATATCCACCGGATCCCAGGGTGTGAGCCTCTCCAGCTAGTGTAACGGTGATTTCACCCTCAACAACGAACAAAACGCCCTCAGCAGTCTCATCCATCTCAGCACGGTCGCTTCCACCACCAGGTTGAACTTCCATGATATACTGAGAGAACGTCTCAGCGAAGCCTGAAAGTGGGCGAGCGATAACCCATAGTCGTGTTTGCTCCCAGAATGGGAGGAAGCTAGTGACGATATCACTGAAGCAGCCCTTGGGGATGACGGCGTAAGACTCAGTGAACATAGCCCGATCGGTGAGGAGTTGGGTTTGAGGGGGCAGACCACCCTTTGGCGCGTAGTAAGCACTCATTTTGCCGTCGTTACTCATGATTGAAATTGAAGATGAGGTTTTTGAAGGGAGAATGAAATTTTCGGAGAGGTCCGATATCGAAAAGAACTCACTTGCAACACAATAAATACCCCGCATGAACCCCTCCGAAACGGACTGGACCCTTACGTGGAATGTGGCCAATCGGGCCTTTGCCAATTCTGTACACTTATCTCAAGCTCGTGCTAAGTCAAATCTAGTTAGACATTTCTCCGGCGAGTGCCTGGGCGGGTAAAGCTTTACCAACTAGCTTGAATGCGAACAACTTCTGTATTTGAAGATAGCTACAAGGCAATATACACATGGAGTTCCTAGGAAGATGGTTCCTTGCGGCAAGAAGACCCTTGAGACTGTGTGCAATCGCTACGAGACAGAGAAAGTGTTGCCTCCTTCTTAGCAGATGCATTGATGGACACAGGATCCTCGATGATTATCTCCTTCCCTTCCGGAGCCAGGCGAGTGATGGAGAACTCTTCCAGCTTGTAGTCAGACTTACCTGTCAACGCCATCTCAGCAAGTGCTTTACCGAGGGTCGGCACGAATTTCATCGCCCAACCAGCGGTGAAGATCGCAATACTTTTCTCTGCACCGCCGCGGAGATACTTTTCAGGCAGGAAGTCCAACACAAACATGTTATCTACTTAATTAGCTACATCGTGATAGAATAGGCAGGAAGAGGTCTTACCGAAGACATTTGTCTGGAGACAACTGACAGTCGAGGCTGGAACGGTAGCATCCACGCCAACGACATGGTCTCTGACAAAATCCTGAGTATCTTGAATATCCCTCGGGTCAAACACATTGGCTTGTCGCTGGCTGGGGTCAGTGATTGTTCGAGTAGCAGCATCAACTGCAATTCGAACAACGTTGGGTGGGCCCCAAGGCAGAGCTGGGAAACCGTAGAAGAGTTGGGATCTATCGTTCACTGAAGGGCCGAACTGGAACCACATGCCTTTCTCACTGTTAGACGAGTTGGCGATATGCCAAAGCTGTACTTACTAGGAAAGATAGTGCCATTTGGCCCTGGGTTCGTGTTAAAGTAAGTTGCAACCATTTCCCAAATATCCAACCTCAAACCAATACTGAAGCTGGGTCGCAAAACATGATTGACATAAGCACCGCTCGTAATGATGATCTTCTTAGTCAAGTATTTGACCTCTTTATCATACACCGTGGCGTGAACTTCCCAGATGGACTTGTCGCTATCCAAAGGTCGAAGCTGCTTGACCTGCGTGTGCTGCTTGGCATGGGCACCATAGTCCTTTGCAAGACCGTACAAAGTGCGAAGGAGGAGCTGCACGTTGATGACCCCGTTGTCTGGCGCAAAAAGACCAATCCACTTGGGGTCGAGGTTCTTGAAAGGATACTGCTCTTCGATTTGCGCAGCAGTCACTGGTAGGTTAGCGCAGAGCGAAGAGAAATAGAAAGATAAGCATACGCTCTTTGTACGACATTCCGAACTTGTCCAAGTTTGCCTTGGGCCCCAGCAGCGATCCTAATCGCATCAGCATTATATTTCATAAGCAGGATGTCCTCTTGTCTTACCCTCAGGTGTATCACCACCCATATCCTTATCGCCAAAGTTCAAGAGACCGCCCATCCAGCGCAGTGATACTCCAGCATCTTTCTCAAGAGCATCCCAATGTTTCATGGCTTCGATCGCGAGTTTGGCCATGAACTCTTCGGTGTACCTGTTCTGTCAGCTAGCCCTTGTATTTGATACGGTTCAAACTCACATGGTGCGGAACATGCGAGCCAGGTCTCCGGAACTGCCCGCCTGGTTGAAGAAATTGTTTTGTTCGAGGATCATCACCTTTGCACCGGCTTTGGCGACCTCGTAGCCTGCAGCCAAGCCGACGGGCCCTCCGCCGATGACAACAACATCGAAGATGTCTGGGCTGGAATTTGAGTATGACATTGTATAGGAGCTTATGTGAAAATGCTAAAAGTTCTTTGACGTTGTTTCTAATTGCCAACCTCGTCAACAGTATGACAGATCAAGGCAGGAGTAATTTTGAAGCTGAGGGCCTTGCCCTTCTTGTAAGGAGATACAGCGATCCAGACTAGGCGCGGCCCGAAACTCTGCCGTCAGTATCACATTCCACATTGCATCGAATTACGATAGTTTCTCATGCAGAATGCAGAATGTGCTGTAAGTGGTATAAGTGAGGGGTAACTCTCACACATCATATTCAGCTCGCTGCCATGTCTCAAGCCGTGCAGAACCACAAGTATTTATACATTCTTCGATAGGGTATTAAAACATGAGAGCCAGTATATATTACCCCGAGAATGACGTTGCCATGCAGGTTGCAACTCACTACTTTAGTAAGAGTTTCTGTATTGCGTTAGGATTATCGACTGGACTTCTGAATTTGGACTTGGTATAGATTTGAGCCCAGCTGAAAGTAAGACAGCATACCCTATTGACATTCTAGACTGGCGATGTGATGTGATAGTTGTTTTGTGAGCGAGTGAAAAATTGGATGATCACAAGGAACCGATTGAGGAAGCTCGGGAATGTCGTCATCATGAATTGATCATCTTTTAACTACAGAACAGAGCATTTATTAACAACTAGACTATCTATAATGGTTCCTATAACAATGAATTGTGATTTGAATTTCTAATTGCATGTAAGCTCACATAGACTTGGAGAAAGGGAGTAATATAGACTTTTCAAGCTCTCAGGGTACAAGTGAGGCACTTCCAGTATTATGGTTGCAACAAGACAAATTTTACAAGACCAAGGAAATTATTACGGGCCCGTTCAATATCGGGATAAAATAAAAGTGCAAAAATTACTGGCTTCTTTATCTAGGCTATTAGTTTATGAATTTTTTTGAAGTGGCCTTGTTCAGATCTGCGGCTTGTCGCATGACTACCCGTCCGAAGCTAAAGCCGTAATTGATACTTTCGAGCTTATAAAATCTCCAAGGGATATATAAAGTCAGCAAAGCAAAAAATCCTCATTAGCTCAGAGTTCAGGTAGAACTGGCTGCCTAGGCTGTATATACAGAGCCTCAACCAAAGCATCAGCTTCTATTAATTCTCGCCCATTATTTCTACGAAGTACTTAGCCCGTAATGCATAGGCGCGATAGTTAGACATCACTTGATATATATCGCTTAGATATCAGTAAGCCTTGTGCACCAACTCGAAAACGAGGACAGCCGGTGTTTCAAGGAACGGTTGGCAAGGCAAGACGTTTTGTGAATCACAACAGAAAACCGAAAACTCTGTGCGACGCTGTGTTTACTAATAAGCCGCCAGGAAAGGCCATTCGGCTACTGCCAAAAGCATCAGTCGAGGTCTAAGCGTAGGTTCGATGGCATGCCAGATCATCAACACCAGAGACATTCCGATGGACTAAAGATCGCTTCAAGTTATTAATCAGAATCAAATTAGAGTTGCTCTAGAAATCCAGTGGGTGTTTATTCCCATTACAACGGCCGTAAATCCTCAATAACAAGACCCGGAAGCTGTGTTCGGCCAACACGGCATATGAAGGCGTTCAAATTCGCCACACGGCGCTCAGGCCGCCTTTTCTGATAGGCCCTTCTTCTCTTGGCAATCATTAAAATCGTCTTCATCCACCAAGCCGGGATAGCCACATTCCAGTGACTACTAGGGCCAACTCTAAACTTGTCGGCATCTTCCAATTCAAGGGAGAAGCTGACAATAACGGGTCGATGATCTGCCAGGCAATTGAGACTTATCAAAGCGCACACCCCATGCCATGGCCCCGGGTCAAACGTAGATTTCGCGGCGTTATGTTCACTTTATTCCTTCAGCCCCCGAGTCGATGTCCACCACGCCATGAATATGACAGCTGAGGAGATGGCCGCGAAGGCAAAGGAAGATAGATCTGGGGTTGTGATAGCTGTTCAAGTCTTTTTGATGAGTCTTGCAGCTGTGATGGTGGGGTTGCGACTGTGGTGTCGTCACCAGAGAAAGAACCTAGGCCTTGACGATGTGACAGCTGTGACCGCCTTGGTTAGTTGGCCCAGCATCGCCCGAGACGAATATGTCTAACAGAATTTTGCTACAGGCTTGCGTGTTAGGATGCGGTTCATCAATTATCGCGAGTATGTGTCTCCCCTTGGCGCCAACAACAGCAATTAACCACGATCAGTGACGCATTATGGACTCGGTAGACACGAATTCACATTATCGCCACAACAATTCGTTCTTTACCTCCGAGTAGGACCACAGACTTCACACCCATATATCCAAATTTCTAACAAGATCTGTAGTGCTTCTGGGTTTCGATCTTGTTCTACACATACGCACTCGTCGCCATTAAGTTGACGTTCCTCATTCATTACTACCGAATCATGTCGATATCTAACATGCGATGGCTCTACGTCAGTGCGCTCACCTTCGTGGCGCTATGGGGAATCTTTCAATGCATTGGAGTATTCCTGTTCTGTATTCCACTGCAAGCTTTCTGGGATTCTCGCGTCAAAGGACAATGCTTTCCTTTACAGTCAACCTTGTGGTTTGCGAGTGGTCTCGTGCATACCATCACTGACTTCGTTATCATTATACTGCCTCTTCCGATTGTATGGAAGCTTATTATTCCCCTGCCTCAGAAGATTTACCTTACTGGTATTTTTGGCTTGGGTTTACTGTGAGTGTTGTATCTGACTCTGATTCCTCTTACTCACAAAATCTTCTAGTACCGTTGCGATTTCCATTCTTAGATTGCGATGGCTTGAACCTCAGAAAGATGTAACCTGGTGGAACGTAACAGCTTCGTCGTGGTCTATGGCTGAACTCGTATCCGGGACCGCTTGTGCTTGCCTGCCAACCTTCAAGCCATTACTCACGGGTATAAAGAACTGGCTCCCACGATTACACAAGGGAGACAGCGCAATCTGTCTTCAAGACAACTTTCACTTCCAAGAGGGCCTGTACGGGTCGAATATGGCCGCGTTTGAGGGTCATGGAGGTGTTGGAAATGGACCGAAGATACCCACGAGTTTTTCTACTTATGGGACCCAGACGAGTATAACAGCGATTAGCGGGAAGGAGTCCCGTGGGAAGTCCAAATAGACATTCTAGTAAAAGTCTCGATATCAGTAGAGGGTTCGATTAGGCATTATTGAGGCAGCGGGATAAAAGGCTCTCTTCAAATAGGCTATACCGCAACCGTCGACAGTGTATCAACATTAGCCCACATTTGCCTCCAGTTTTATTGATGTCGGCAGGTGTAGGTTCAGCGCCTCTAAATAGATTAAATGGAAAATTTCCTTTTTGTAAGTTGTAACCTTTTTCCATCTCACTTCGTTCGGTGGTGACGGGCTAATCGTCATGGGGCGGATAGGGCGCCAATGGCATCTTCTAGTTAGGGCGCAACTTTAGTGGACCTCTCCTGTACCATTGCTGGCTCACCTGAGCTCGTTCTGACACCTACTGACTTCCCTAACCCCCCTCACTCTTTATCGCATTCTTACTATGACAATTCGATTGATCGAAGCTTCAGAAGAGCATCTCCCAGCCATTGCTCGGATCGCAACTTCGTCGTTCCACCCGAACACTGATGCTCTGTCACGTCGCCTATTTCCCCCTCATCTTCAACCTAAGGACCTGCCAGATGGCGAAGCAGCATATGACTGGCGCTTTGCCCGTAAAGCCGCAAGTCTAGCTTCGTCTGAATCGCATCTTGTAGTTGCAGTCGATGACGAGAAGGAATCGGATGATCTGATTGTTGGGTTCTCACTCTGGGATGCCCCGCCTGCTTCTGGGGGAGATTCGGGTCCCAGCAAAGAGATTCAATGCGCGGCACTGGACAAGGAAGCGTTCAATGAGATGAAGAAGAGTGTGAATCAAGATGCTGTCGATACTTTTGGAGAACAAGGAATTGCTGGTGTCTGGCGTATGTTCCCCGTCTAACATCCTATACTACAGTGCCTGACCTTCTAGATCTCGATTACATCGGTGTGAGTCCAGGCAACCAACGACGAGGCATTGGTAAAATACTATTACAGTGGGGCCTTGAACGTGCTGCTGCAGAAGGCAAGGATTGCTACCTAGTTGCCACCGAAGCAGGACGGCCTTTGTATATGGCTGCTGGTTTTGAGGATCTTCGTGTGATATCCATTCTGGGCATCCCTCACTATTCAATGATTCTCAGAGCTAATAGATCGTGATGCACGCAGAACTTAAGAAGCCATAGACTACCTGCAGTCTCGCGATAATTGCTGCTGATCAATCGTTCCGGTGAAGACCTGGGGTGAATGGCAGTTATTAAGTTTTTCTTATCCCCAGACAACGGATTACATTGCGTTAATAATTGCTACCCTCTGCAGTCAACAAACCTCGGCAAAGACCACATGAGGGATATAATTAGAGAATCTCTTCCATGCTTTCGTTTCTTTTTCTCTGGATAAGACACCATGCGCGAGCTAAAAACACATCCAACACTATTCCGTATTCAGATCTGACATACTGGTCTATTGGCTTGTCCCAGCCAATACTCAACATTTACCACCAAACTATCGATTTTCAGCGGACATTAACGCCTAGGTAATTTAAAATGCCCCATAACTCCACTGGGAGCACTGGAAACTGTTCACAAACCCGTTTTCCTATCTCCTGACATTTTGATCAGCAAACCCTCATTCCTTTCCATCACGTTCTTACAGCGACTATCTTATTCACTCATTCTAAGATGGCATCGCAAAGACTTTTTGCTGCGTTTGCAGCTCTCTCCGTTCTTGTGGGATCTGAAGCTAGTCCCTGCAAGCCGATTTCTTCCACCACTCAGATTGAAGCTACCTCGACCTTCTCGTCTGAGTTTGAGACAGCTACTGCTAGCGACGCCACTTTCACCACTGGCTTCACCTCGACTGAGACAGACTATGCCACAGAAATCACCATCACCGACAGTGAGACTAAGGTTTCTAGCGCTGCTGAATCCACGACAACTTTGGCTGTTTCCACCACCCAGCCTGCCTCAACCACTACCTCAGCCGCACCAATCGAGGTACCAACAATCCTTGTCAACGGTGACTTCGAGACTGGCGATATTGCTCCATGGTTCAACTTTGGCATTGGTGCCTTCGCGAACATCGTCACCGACGAAGTTAGTCAGGGTACCTATTCTCTCAAAATAGGCTCTCAAGCCAGCGACTGGTCAAACGTTGTTCAAGTCCTCCGCAAATCGACCCTCGTGGCAAACCAACCCTACAGTCTTTCTATTTACGCTAAAGTCAGCTCTGGCTCTAAGTGCACTGCTGTCGAGGCATTCATTGACAACAATGATCTAAATGATTCTTTCGGAACAAGGATTCGTGCGGCTGGTGCTCAGCTTTCTAATGGATTTGTTGGTCTCTCGGGCGACTTTTACTTGACGCAGGCTGCTTTGGACAGTAACAATGCTATCAGGATCGTCATTAGGGCGTCGTGCAGCAACGGCTATGTGGCATATGTTGATAATGTCCAGCTGGGTATCTCAGATTAACAGCTCTGAGCTGTCAATGTTCGTTTCGGTCTTTGAAACCGTTGTGCATATTGACTTATGCGACAGACTCCTTGAAATCGCTAGAATAACGACCAAGAGCCCAGCTGCAATTTTTAACACCTTTCATTCACAAATCAGACTCATTTGTATATATTCATTCCGATTATCATTCCAGTATGGTAATAAAAATATTAATAATTCCTTCCTTACATAAGTTTTCACTTAGAAACAGCAGTTACCTGAATGCAGTAGGCCAGTGCACCAGCTCCTCATTCAACTTGACATCCAGAAATGGCCCTGGAAACTTAACAGATACCTTGAGAGCTGAAACAGTCGGGAAAAATACAAAAAGGAAAGCCTCGCTGACGCTCGCAATCGAAATATAGGAACAGCCCGATGCGGGGGTCGAACCCGCAACCTTGAGATCGCGTACTCGTAAGAGTCTCACGCTCTACCGATTGAGCTAACCGGGCGTGGCTCTTATTGATGGTCGCCGTGCCCAGTAGAGCGTCCAAGAGGAAGAGGAGAGTATTCTGATCGCCGGTTCGGTGAATCAGTAATGAAATATTCATTACTCATGAAATACACAGGCCTGGGAAGCATCACGCTGCGAGCAGAAATGTCTTCTTTAATTTAAGTGACTCAAGTTCACCCAAAACAGGTGGTACAGGGTGGCTCATTTTGACTCGTGAAACATAAAAAGATTTACTGTGGAACGGACATCCTTGATTGAATGCAAGTTTTGCGTGACTCAATAGGCTAATGATGTTAATTGGGTACGAGGCGTTCTACAAATCGCGAGGTTGTGGCTGGTTCTATTGAACGCCAGTCGTTATACTAATTTGCCTTGGGTTCTAATGGATGAAAGAACTTGGGTAATACCACACAACGCCAATGAGGTATGATGTCCTGCACAACTCGAAATCACTACTACAGATCACTAGTCAAATGGTTGTTATGTAAACAGCAACTGTGCCTAAGTATACCCTTCAACTCCAAGATGCGCCTTGCAGTGTGGTGAAGAAAGTGGCCCTGTTGTTAAGAGCTGTAGGATACGTTTGTGACGAGAACTCAACGGAGTCGTAGCCATGTTCCTGGAATCACAAAATGAAGTCTTGGAAATACGAGCTAAACTTAGGGTATCGATTCGATGCCATCAGTGGCTACTCGTTTCCCCTCAATTGAGGGGCATCAAGTAATGCCCAACTGGTTTTCCTAGCCACACCGCTGCAAATCATCAATTCAAATGATAAAGTATCTTTAAATTTAAGTCGCCCTTGCTCAAATAATTGCCATGTTTCAGGAATATAGGGATGCGATTGAGCCAGTATGGTGATATGTGCTGTGAGGTTTCTGGGCTGCGTAAGCGGATGGCAGAACCTTTTGATACTCCCGAAAGAGTCCGAATGGCTCGAGATCGATTGCGTCATAAAATGGATGAGTCACTAAGGGTCCGGATTTATCTTCAACCATGTTATCAATTCTTCGTGAGATAGCCAAAAATATTTTTACAGTGAGATAGAAGGTTTATTCATCTCTGAATATCATCTTATACATAGCAGTGTCTCAATTGCCAAATGACTCAAGCAATAGCTTCATGATTAAGCTACTAAAAAGCTTCGCAATATCGATATTTGACATTGCTTGATGCATTTATGAACTTTGCTCTCTTTTCGACAGTTGTCCTCGATCTGTGTTGCCCGAGTCTGATTGTTGTTTCCGGGCGAGTAAAATCCATGCAATCAGAGGACTTCGAATATTGGAGTGGTTGCCAGCTTTTTCATAGTGAGCTAATGGAATATCAAAGGCAATACCACCCAAAGTCATAGATGCGTCATGGAACAGCAGAATATTCAGAGGATTACATTATGACCGCTTTTGGGGCTTCTAATATGATCTTAAATCATCCTTTTGATGAGCGCTGCCTTGTAGTTGATTTACATAGTCTGCATATCGATGCGGTAGACCTGTAAAAGTCTGGAGAAAAAAAAGAGAAAGAAATGGCTGACAGGGAGTGTGATTGTTGTGTGACACAGTGTGGAAAGGCCGATGATTGATTTGGAAAGAAACAAATGGGAATGAAAGAAATCCAATTTGCTAAACAAACGAGAATCAGGACGGGAGATAAGTATTCGGCGTTGCTGATTACGATGGTCTGAAGTAAATACTGTCTGATGGTTTCCGTGAGATATGTGGGACTGGACAAGTGGAACAATAATCTGTTTTGAATTGTAGCTTAAAGGTGATTGTCGCGCTCCTGACCAGCCTGAATGAACTGATCCTCAAATCAAGAGAAACTTCTGATGTTCTATGGTGAGATCTTATCCTGTCATACTAACTAATGCTTAGCGAATTGGTCAATCAAAACTGAACCCCACATACACCGGCAGAAGAAGTCGCCTTCTGAGACGGTTAAAGCCTATAATGGGGGAATCCTCATTCAGAGAAAACTTGATAACTATGTTCCGATTGTTTCAGAATTTCCTTCCTTGACTTGCTCCAAATAAGGGACGTGGCCCCTATTGTCTGGCCATCCATTCCATCGTATCACCCCGGAGCTGGGGATTATTTTTCCGCCCCTTGATTCATCTATTGATCCATCCATTCGGGTACCACGCCAAAACACGTGACCAAGTTGGACCGTGTTTACCATTTACCTTATGGTCGCAAACACATCACCACCCTCTTGTTAATCATTCACATCGGCTCATCTGGAGCACATCCAGTCTCACCCACACTCAAAGCCACTCTCATCTTCAACATATTCTCAATCATTCACTATGACTCCCAAGGCCGCATCCACGCGCAAACGCGTAAGGCCTCCGCGAAGTGCTGGGGGTCAATCGTCACCAGATTATCCAACTCAGCGAGCTTACCATGCCGCGTCGCGCATTCATCAGTTCTGCGGAATGTGGCCAAATGAACTATGCAAAGGTTTCGTCCCTGACATGTGGGGGATTCGACTCATCGAGGGTCTTTCAGCACTGGTTGGGCTTGTGATGACTACTGGGAAAGTTGATATCGAGGAAGTGCGTCGCAGATTGAAAGGCCATGCGAATCACCATCCGCGCACAAATCGCCCTCAACTGCGAAAGTCAGATATCGCCAAAGTTAGAAAATGGCTTCGCGGGATGGGAATCGACACCAAGCATACACGACCACCAGAGCAGCGCGCGGGAAGGGATGACCAGAGTGATGATGAGGCCGCCGACAGTGACGCAACTGAGGCAGACTCTGAACCAGTTGATGAGATAGTAGCTTTAGGGTTGCCTGAAGATCGGATCAGTGATTATGATGACGATGAAGAGGAAGATGAAGAAGACCAAAAGGAAGAACTAGAAATGGAACAGGAGCAAGGGGAGGAACAGCAAGACGAAGAGGAAGAAGAGGTGGAGGAGAAAGAAGACGAGGATGATCTTGACTGGGCCGCGCCAAGCAAAAAGACTGCCTCTCGGTCAAGCAAGCAGAACTCAGTTCAACCAAGCAAGCAGACCCCGGTTCCATCAAGCAAACAGAGTCAGCCTCAACCAAAGAAACAAACTCCGCCCCAAGAAAGACACCGCCTATCTAGCAGAGAACTTGTTGAGATGGAGGTCGACAACATAGGGGAAGATGAACCAGCCGGTGAATCCTTCATGATGCATGATGGCCCCGAGCCAGCGCAGGTGAATGGTCATTCTGCACAGAATCACACAACTCCAAGCGCTGGCTCCACGACCGCTACTTCTCGCCCTCGACGCAGCATTCAACAGCCATCTCGGTTAGTATCCGATACTCCTACGAGTTCTGTTCGTCGCCCTGGTGGTTCAGAAGAGTACACGTCTGTGTCTCTCGCCGTGAGGAGTCCATCAGCTTCGCAGCAACGGGCCCTAATTTCAGAGACACCGGTGCCTCTACCTAAACAAAGCAATATGCTCCTGCCTCAAAATGCACCAGCTTTTACTCCTACAAACGCAGCTCAAAGCTCTCGCCCACAATCACAAACAACGATAAACTTTCCAAAGATCCCCACGCCACAAAGCGCAATGCATCAAGGCCAACGATCTAACAGTCAGCCATCATCTTATGCCGCCATTCCAAGCCCTCAAAGCTCCATACCCCCCCGAACACAGGCTAGCTCGCAGCCAGTGATGTCTCCTCATACTAGCGCTACCTCCCAGACCCCTCAGCTGGCACCTAGCCAACAAATGACGCCTCGTTCCTTGGCTCCAAGTCAGGGTAATAAGCGCCAGGCTGAATCATATCCGCAAAACACATATTTGAATAGTACAGCAGGATATCACTCACGCTCTAGCGCAAAGAGGCAAAGGACCACAAACGCTCAACCACAACAGTCGCAAGCGTCTGGAGGAGTAGACTGGAACGTCTTGCTGGTAAGAATAACCTTCCAACATACTCCACGGTACCATGCACTAACTATTCCATAGCCCTCTGGTGATGGCTTCAAGAACGAATTGAAGGCTTCTTCAGACGCTATTAAGCACTTCGGGGAGAGGTTCGAGCAGCTCCTGGCTAGTGTGAATGATGAGCACCGCAGACTCTCTGCCGTTCAGCGCAGCCTTTTCAAAAAACGGGATGAACTAAGTAACGACCAAAGGAAAGCCCAAGATGCTCTCAAAGATGTCGAGAAATCGACCGCCAACGAGAACAAAACACTCAGAGATCTCGAAGAAGTGTACAACAAGAACCCAGATGATGCCGAGCTCCGGGTCTTCATCGACAGGCGAAAGAAGACCATTCTCGAGCACCATGAGGTCTACACCATCGTCAAAAGCCAATTGGACAAGAGCTCAGCTGGACTGGTCAAGACGGATCAGGAGATTGCGGTTGTTACTAAGAGATTGGCACAGCTGGATGCTGAAAGAGTGGATATCATGAGAGAGAAGGAGGGCTATGATAAGACGGTGAAAAAGGTGACAATCATGCTGAGGTTTATGGAGCCTGGGTGGGGAGCTACGCTGGATATGCTTGAGCAGGCTATGGGTGCTGAAGCTCTGGGGAACACCTTCTGAGGCATGTTGGCGAGAGGAATAAAAGATTTATCTAGCGTGGCGTTAATTTGGATGGATACCTAATGCCTTTGAAGAACTTTAGTCTAGTCAGAATGTTATCGATATTTATATAGGTCTCTGGGTGTCATAAAACTTGAGATTGTCAATCTGGGTGCAAGAAAGAGATAGACAAAGAGACTTTGAATTCTTTATAAAATACTCTAAACCTATTTAGGTATTTTTACTAGCGAAAGTGGAGTCGTGAAGTTTTATAATATCCCTTAGATAGATTATGGAGCTTCGTGTTACATCGTGGCTTTCTCTGACCATTGGCCTTCACGGCTAACGCAGGCCTCAAGCCTCGACTCGGTGTTTGAGACGACGTCGACGTTACGCCCGCCATGTGATGTAGGCCTGAGTACACTAACTGGGAACCACTTATGGCGACATCAGCTCGGTCTTCAATAATTATTGATCAATATTTCAATGAGTTTCCCTTTCCTGCTGACCTGAGACGGAAAGTGCTACAAAAGATACACAGGTCGAACGCTTAGCTCGGAAGATATATGTCGATCGGATTCACTAAAATTATCACTAGGTATTTAAATGCTCTTTCTAGCAATAAAAGGGCATAAAGAATTAGCTTGTTTGTTGGGTTAAGTGGTATATCCTACAAATTAGTCAAAGTATGTATGCAGCATCTCGCTTCTGGGATAATTTTTTACTGAAGTCTTTGTCGAACTTGTCTACCTTTATAGATATTTTTTACTTAAATACGCCCTTAGAGACAGCATCCTTAGATGAAAGTGTTAGAGGACATGAAACGCTATAGTGTTGGGTGATAGATACTTCCTATAAAGGTAATATAATGGACCCTAGGGTTCTTGCGGAGCACTTTAACAGCATTTTACATAACTAGATGATTGTAACTTAGCTCAAGGAATTGCTAAATAAGGATGGCCTTCATTAAGCTTTGCGTGCTTGCCATATGTATATTGTAATATTCAAAAGTAGAGTAAGACGGTGTCTTGGCCATTTAATGGGAAACGCGAGAAGTTTTAATTCTAGCTGAGCGCAGATAAATAACACCGAGAATAAATGAAGATCCCAGGGTTCCTACAAAGAGTTTAATTACTACCTATAGCTCCAGTATCTATTTAGTGCTTTCCCGGGAAATTATTCTTTAATGCTCTTAGTAAATACTGCTATTTAGTGATTTTATAAGATATTATTATTTAGTATCTTTATTGATTATAACCTTTGTTTTATTATAGTTAATTGTTGTCTTTTAGGAGTATACTAAAAGTTACACCCTTACTGGGAAGAGTAGGTAGGTTATTTAATGCATGCCTGCCCTCTTTTACTTTGGGATTTAGCCCTATTAATATCTCTCTAGAGATAGATCTAGGTCATACATAAAATGTAACACTATTTTAACTTATAATAACTTTAAGGTGTCCCTATATACACTTGTGGCACTTAGAACGGCTAAATATATTAGAGTGTGCTTAAGACAACTATTAGCACTTCCCCTAACGAGATAGTGTTAATAATCTATGGTTAACATAAAGGCCTTCCACCTATGCAGCATGCCGATTGTACTTAATACAGTCACTTTCTGTAGTAAAGCTTAATCTTTATATCCTCAAAAGAAGCTCATCTCAAGGCCAACTGTAATCAGGCCAAACCCTTGCAGTTAATTTTGAATGGGAGTTCAAGGTTATTGCTTGTCTTGCTCGCCGTCCGGTAAATTAGGAATGATTGGGAAATAGAAGCCTATTGCATTATATTAAGCAAAGGGCGTAACAAAATCCCGAGAACTCATCCGGACTGTCATCACATATACTATCTCCGTAAGAACTCTGAGTTGATATCACTTGAGAACACAGCAAGCTATGATCGTTGACATCGAATTTGTGTTTAATCTAACTTCATAGAAACCTCGGCCATTCGCCGTTGTCTTCCTACTTGCTCGGGGTTTGTATTCGCCCTACCAGAGGGGCACACAACTATTTCATTAGATGCGTATATAACGAAATGCCTGGACTAAACCTAGGCTAGGTCTGCAAAGTTGGGGCATTGAACGCAGCTTGAAGTTCAAGCATAGATGGACTATATTTGAGTAAATTTAAGACACTCCAGTCTCTTGTTCAAATATATGTATTTCGCTATTGCCCTGAGCCTGGCAGCTCTTCCAAGACTTTGAGCTGACCTGCAAGTTGGTTTTGTAGGCTGGAGAGTTTGGATGAAAGTCAAAGTGTCACCCTTCAATTCTGAACAACTCGCCCAAAGATCATCCCACATTGCTCTCTCAGCCGTTAGTATGGGTGGTTGATGACTCCATGTGAGAAGTACGACGAGACAAGGCCATATGCTTTTGTCGTGAACGGCATTTAATTAAGGCCTGGGGTCCCGAACGTGCCGCCACTTTGTTAATTAGTGTATTTTCGTCTTTTGGCTGAGGGCTCGAAACCCGTAACATCTTCCGATCCTCATGGTGTCCAGCGGTGCGCCTGGCAGATTTTCAGCGGTCAATTTGACGTAGCTGGGCATTGACAACCAGCGCCCTGACCATGTTTGCCATAACTTTCACACAGTTTAACAAAAGTCACAGAAAGGAGGAAAAGATAGACGTCTGAGGAAAGAGGTTGTGCCATCTACACAGGGATTATGTGCGTCACCAACTGCCACTACATGATCCTTTGTCAGCAGTGCGGTGTTATTGATAGTACCGAAATTTGATCCCCAGGCCACGATACATGTACTAACAAAGTTTTCCAGCTGTGTACGCACCCGCCCAATGGCATACCCAAGATTCTGCAACCCGGGTGACACGACTACTCTGCCCTGGCTGGCTGTCACTTGAGCCCCAATACAGGGAGTCGACCAGAACTGCTGCATGGCCCTGCTCTGCAAACGCTGTGGCCGATTGGAACAAACCGGCTCTTTCAAGGCCTCCTACTCTAAGTAGCAGCATTCAGGTACAATCAACGTTCCAGCTATATCATTGAACTTTAGAGGACACCCCTGTTCTTATAGCACATACTGCATCTCTTTGCGTCGCGTCAATCCCCACGTGGATAGATGGTTTGCGATTATGATATCTCCACAAGATGTATTGAGCCAACGTACTAAAAAATCCCACTTAACTCAAGAGCTCAGGTAGAACCTGCTGTGTTTATGTGTATGTTGTAAGTGGAGTTGTTCTGCCATTCTTTTATCCATCCACATGGGCCTATTTATCACTCATCTCTTCATTTTATAATAAGATGAAGCATCTCCTCTGCGATGCTGGAACCAAACTGTACCAACAGAACGCAAAGATTGAAAATCTTGAGCAGAGTGTCCACTCTATTCCATCTCTACACTTCTGTTGAAGAAGATCGAACTTTCAGGGTCAGGTATTAGCCTTTCCTTCCCCTGTATCCGTTATGCCAGTCCTTTATCTCCTTACTAAGAATCTCTTGTTCTATTTCCATGATGGGCTTATAGCTCGCGCTGGCTTTATCTGTACATTTAATCTAACATGTTTTCTGTAGGGAATAGATACGCTTACCGCTGATTCCTGATCCAGCAAATCAGATTCAAGCCCTCGTGTACACCCCTGTATGACGGACAATATCATCCTGTTGGTCAGCCTCACGCCCATGCGCAACTTTGGTGGGTCAGTGTTGCTTATATGTCTCGCTTTGGCATGCTTCGCAATTTTTCAAGGATCGAAAAAGGAGAGAGCCGTAAGCAACAGAGTATCAAAGTCTTGATTGTATGGAAGAATTTGCTTTCCATGCATGTAAGACGCTTGCAATCTCGGCAAAGCCTCTGTTGCTGGACGCTAAACTGTAATTATATCTGTCCTGGTGGGGAACAAGCAAGGGTGATGTCTTGGGAGTAAGCACAACTGGGATGGTGCGTGAGCCTGCGAGGCAACTCGATTCAGTCTCGATCGCAAATATTAGTTGGTACATATTAGTTGTTATTGCTCAGCGTGGGTCGGGTTGGAAGACTTAGAGGGCCTATATGGACGCCATATCGTGAGGAGGTACGTTCACTATGATCATTACAACTTCTGCTTCATCAGTTACGTATCGAATCAGACTGGACTAGATTTCTCGCTAGTGATTAAGGTGTCTTGGCATCCAGAAAGACAAGCCCCCAAGCCAGGATTTCGCTGCAGCCTCTACTCTGATAGGCCACCCCCAAAGCCTCGTTTCAGTTGTCAGGAAAATCCATGAGGATGCCCTTACCCAAGGTTGCGTTCGGGACAAAACCTGATCACACCACCCGCCAAATTCGTGATCCGTTACTAGCCTTGCCACTTGGTATTGAGGTCTCGATCAGGCGATACTCGCCAGTATGATCGCACATCCCTACCCTGTCAAATTAGAGTTTCGAAATACGAACGTAGGATTCTCCTAGGAAGATGGATCGGTCAACAGAACTCAATTGGAACGTGTCGCCGCCAAAATCTCTGGGCATCGGGGGCAAAGGCCTTAATTATGCAGCTTACTCTTGGGCTGCAGTAGCTGAGCCCTCTAATGAAAGCGAGGTAACTGCAATTTCGCCACGTTGTCGTCCCATATAAGCACTTGCTGCCAATAAATCCTTGGAAGAACTCTTTACTGGACTTGCGCTCCCTTGGAAAAACTGCGACCCAGCCTGCGACCACTTCCTTAAGTGGACATCGACTCGCAATGGATGGAAAAATCGTCAACGACAGACAGGAGCACAGCTCCTACGCTTACTCTCCAGTCCAACACCAACATACCTTCCCCGAGCCAGTTGTTTCTCCGCAGCCTTCTCTAGGCCAGTTCCCTACTCAGGCTGTCTCCCCTGAATCAATTGCACGAGAGACATTCCCACAACAATCTCCATGGCTGGATCCTCAAAGTCCGAACCTTCGCGATACCCCCGACTACGATAGGACTTATGACAGTCGCCGGGGTTTAATGGGCAATGGGTCAGCAAATGATCCAAACTCCAAGGCCCCTGATGTGCACGTTGTGAACCGCCCAACCGCAAGGGCTCTACCCGACTCCGGACCTTTGGTGTTGAGGATCATGAAGAGTCGCTGGTCCATGATTGCTTGCCTGGTAATCGGAGTTGCTGGTGCTGTCGGCCATCATTTTCTTTACATGCATCTTGATGGCCGTGAGGCGACAAATCAACAATGGTGGATGCGACTTGGCCAATTGATCTCATTCATCGCCAATGCGAACTTCATCCTGGCTGCGGTCATGGCCCACCAGCAAGTCGCGTGGCGAGCCGTAGGACAGAAAGGCTTCTCCATTCACGCTGTCGATGCTTTATTTGGCGCCACCCACAATATTATCGAGCTGTTCAACAGGGAAGCGTGGATAAAGTCATGGTTTGTAATGTTTCTTGCTTTGTATATGTGGCTTAGTCCTCTTGTTGTTATTCTTTCGTCGGCATCACTCTATGTCGTGCCGGGCGAGAGAATAGAAGACACATTCTGTCCCTCAATCCGAACATTGAACTTTAGCAATGAGGCAAAGGAGAGTTTCCAGACACCCAAAAAAGCCGAAGGTGAAGTCATGAACGGTCGTTCGCTTTCTGGATACAATTGGACGGCCCCAGATGGAAACCTCGCCAAGGGTGCCAAAGACAACGATGACATTTTCGAGTACTACAACGTTCCTTCTTCTGCTCTTGATCGCATCGCTGCTGGTGTATTTTCGAGTGGACAAACAACCCAGAAAGCGAATATCTCGCTTGAGATTTGCGGAGATGGCTGGGACTGCTCCACGACTGTTCATTTCGTCGGACCGGGATACAAATGCGAAGAGCTAGCAAATGGTGTCGGATCCAAGATGAAGAGCTTCGGAGATTTGGAAGCGCCATTTAACCTCAGCCAGCTTGTTCCCGCTTCCAACTACACCTACTTCGCAAACACCGATTTGGGAGAGTATATGCGACCACAGATGGATAATGTTTCTATCGGTGGAATACCTTCCGAGGTCGATGGACCGCCGTTCCCAAAGAACCTTGGTGTCTTTCGAACGGAACCCCCGATTTGGATCGGCTACGCGGCTGTGGACGATCATACCAAGACTCACGCGATGGATAGCGAGGCTGATGGTTGGAACGACGATTACACTCCCATCATCTTCGCTTGTGATCATTGGGAGGTCAATTACACAGTCACCTTCAACTTCACAGCGGGATTCCAGAAGTACGATATTACAGATCGCGACTACAAACGAAAGATCATCGATACTACCTGGAGCAGCTGGACCAATGAGTCCACCGACGGAACAGCGGATGGCAATGTTGCAAAGCCTGAGAAGAACTATGTCAGTCCTCGCAACGACTACGCTCGATACCGCCGCATTGCCGCCTACCATAGTCTCGGCCTAAGACTTCGCGAGAAGCTCTTTGGCAATGTTAAAGTCCAGGGATCCGTCGTCGCAGACGGTGCCATCACCACTACCAACCTTCTTGACAGACACGAAAGCCTTCCCGTGCACGACTTCCAAAATCAGATCCGCCGTGTCTACGAGGACCTGATAATATCTCTACTTTCTGATCCTCAGCTGCTTGTAGTAGCATGGGCCGCTGATCCGTCCAAGCTTTCTGGCACAGGCATTGGAGGCGAAGACACGAACTATAAATGTGAGCGTCGCCGAAAGGCCAACTTTTTTGACTATGGCTGGCCTGTTCTTGTGGCTGTTTATTCGGTCTCTTTCGTCATTGCATCAATTGGTGTGTACTATGGCATCGACGCTATGTCAAGTGATGGAACATATGCGCAGCGGGTGATGACTTTCTCTGCTATCGCTGGAGCTACCAAGAAAGTTAGTGTGGACGAGGTTGAGAAGAGGGAGACAAAGATCAGATGCTTCCCAACTGACCAACGCCCTGGCGAGAGAACATATGAATTTAGGGCTGAGTTAGAAGGATAATGAGTAATATATATAACGTACATGATAA
>PVQB02000560.1:0-35361 GCA_002980475.2 Fusarium beomiforme | reverse complement strand
AAAAAAAAAAAAAAAAATAGAAACCTACCGACCAAGAAACTAATCGGAAAACAGTGGTCATGGTCTCACGAAATGCTGGTGGCAACATCCGCTTCGCTGTCCGAGACATTCTCCTCCTAGATACGAGATTCATCATCGATGAACTCGTTATTGTTCACCACACCGACTGCGGCTCGCTGATGTTTACCAACGAGTGGATGCGCGATACTGTTAAAGCGCGAGTAGGCGAGAGTCACTGGGATGAGATTGACCAGATCAACTGGGGCGCCAATACCGAGTAAGTATCAACTCTACGTCTGTGATCCATGGCATGTTTGCTAATGCTTGGAATAGTATGGCGGGCAGTGTTAGAGATGACCTCGAGTGGCTCCGTGCGAACCAGGTCATTAGGGACGAACTTAAGAATACAGCCCGGGGATTTCTGTTTGACATCAAAACTGGAAAGGCTGAGGAGATCAAGCTCTGCTAAGTTTGTTTTGGAATGGACTGGGCAAAGTGAGGCTGGGATGTGTAATTGGAGCGCTTCGCTGCACTAAGGAAGTAAAATAATGGAACTCCATATCTTTATATCACTGGTTCTGTTTAATATTACTATTCTACCTAATCATGCCCTTTACTTGAGTCATAAGCTCATCTGGCGAAATAACACAGAGACTCTGCCTGTGTAATCGCCCGGGAGATAGATGAATGGAACTGACACGGTGATTCTCTCCTAGACAGCATCAAATGCGGCTATTATGCTACCGACAGTAGCCTTTTTAGCTTCGGGTCCATCTCTAAGAATAGGTTCGAGAGTTTCCTTTCGCTGAAGTCTCATTTGACGGTTCACCCGAAGTTGCTCTGCAAGGGGATCTTGTAGACTGGTTCGCAAGGACACCAGCACTGTCCAGCTCGTCTAGGATACCCAGGGACCCTTCTGTCTCAATTCAAATGCCGTCAGAAATATCCCTAGCGACCAGGCCTTAGGGAAAAAAAAAAAAAACAAAGAAAGGTTAGAACAGCTTCGCGGTATCAGGCCTAACTGGCTAGGCGCCTCCGCCGAATACAAAGCGGGCCATCTGCATCATAGGCGGCTTTCGGATTGCGTTTCACCTTTCGCTATGGGGCTGGATGGGGAGGATAAGTTACAATGGTTTCAGAACTCCGTTGGGCAAGTCCTTCCCAACCATGCTGACTACATTTGTCCACGGTGGAACTTCAGGTCAGGGTGCACCCTCATAAGCGCCTGCTACAGGCATGTTCCGGCTGTTCGGCCTTTAGCTATGCTGCTCCAGATAATAATATCGAACGATTGATCATGCAATAGTAGATTTAGATGCGCGAGTTCCAATGAACCTTGATTTCTGAATACGAGAACTAGTACTATTATAGTTTTATTGTCTGCCCCACAAATACACTGTTACAACGGCCATCAGTCCAAACTAAGCTTAACTTTCCGCTTATACTTTCTACCAAGGAACCAGCAGTGACAATCGCAATTATTTATCGTCGTGTATTAGCTGCTGACACAGTTCAGTGGGGATGTTATAAGGTTGTACCATTGATCATGTGTTTGCTCCGCACGTGGGATATCTGATAATGTTATGTTTGTCTTGGATCTTTTCTAGTGTAACCGCGAGAGACCTGATCGCTACTAAAGCTTAAGTACATGAACTCAATAGAAGTTTCAATTGGCCGCCCTCCTTCAGTAAAGGTCATCCGAGTAGGCTTCATAATTAGGAATTTGTTTCTCTTTCACCCGAAAGTGCTCTCCTTTCTTATTCAGTTTTTATATGTCGCCACTTGCAGTAGTCGATAGTTGGTAGCCAACTTAATTATCTCTGCCGTCATGTAGTTCCAGTGGTCTTATTACGGTAGACAACATCAGAGGTACGCGAAAGATGAAACAAAGGAATATCCTGGAATTAAAAGATCAGGTTCTGAATCATTGCGACTACGGACACCTCAAGCCCCAGGTCTCCAAAGACATGCATATGGTTAAATTTACATGATCTCCTAGCCCTTGATCCTCCCCAGATCTAGTTCTGCCCAAAATAAAGATTCAACTTCAATCATCTCTTCTAGAATGGAAATTGTACTCCGGTGTTGCGACGTGAGATGGTCTTCAGCCAATTCCGGACCGTTATCATCGCCCTCAAGCACAGAGGGCAGTGGCCATCTACTGGACGACCAAAATGCAACCATCGAAGGCCTGAGGAATAGTGTCGGGGCAGTTAAGGCAGGAGCCGACCCATTCGTTGTTGGCGAGGATGGGGGCTACCGAGTGTTCGCACTTGAAGGTGTGAATGCAAGCATAGCTGTAGCCAGCGGCCATTTGCTTAGCGGTGACAGGGATGGTTTCCCTGCGATCGACGGGGCAGGTGTAAAGAACTTCGGCATAAGTTCTGCGTTCAATTGCAGCTGCGAGCGAGGAGCTGACAAAGGTCAGGAGGGCGATGGCGGAGAACTTCATAGCTGTGTCCACGTTAGACAAGTCGGGAGATTCTAGGGTCGGGGGAAACATACTGATAGTTATGGAAATGGTTTACGGTGAGCAGTGTTTAAGGTAGACTGGAAGTGCTTGTTGTGCTGATGAAACAAGAAGCAGGAAAACTTTCAACGGATAGAGCTAGCTATTTTATACCTCTATCTGGAGCTTTTCAAAAGAAGATAATATACTTAACGAGGCTGCGGGCGCACGGCAAACACGGCTTCTATGTTTTCGAGGCGGTGACATGATATTTTGGCTTTAGAATAAGGACAACAGTTAATTTTTTATTCAGAATAGCCGACGACGTGAAGAAGTCAAATTCTCCCAGGTCGTGTTATGGTACGAGATGCAGCATGGGTTTTACGCCAGATGAACTTTATAACAAAAGATCCTGGGTCCGAGGGCTGGTTTGGGAAAGTGCTCAAAATAGCAGGGTCAAATATGGTGGAGGCAAATGGAGCCGGAAACCACTCGCCATCAAACACTTCCTCAGTATGTGAATAGGCCATACGATTAACTTGACTGCTTCATCAAATATACTGAAAACTGTTGCCGTTTGATCCGACGGCAGTTGCAAAGCCTGGCATTGCCGCGTGACGAGTCATTGCGAGTTGAAAGCGAGGGAAAGTCTATTCAGTTCTTCAAGTCAAAACACGAGGTCAAAATCTCTATAAAGCCCATCAGTTCCTCGTTTCCAAAATCGAACAACCCCCTCAAAATCCCTTACAAGCTTCAACTTCTTGCATACAAGCCTCAGCCAGACTTTCTATCGACCATGTTCCTCTCAACTATTATCAGCCCTCTCCTCCTCGTCGCCAGCGCTACACTGACGACTGCCAATCCTGAACCCTCCTTCGCCGCCATCGCGGCTCCCCATCTTCATGTTTCTGTTGAGACAATTGAGGAGCTCCTGAGTGACAACTCTACTGAGCATCTCACGAGCATCGACGTCGCCAAGTGGGCTCCTGCTCTTGGTCAGCCTGTCGAGGTTCTCACCGAATTGGACTCTGAAACCAAGTTCAAGGTGTTCTATTTCCTCCACACAGCTATTTCTGAGGGTCCCGGTGGACTCTCCAAGCGTGATCAGGCGACTGCCAGCAAAGATGCTGCTATCATCAGGCAGAAGGCAGCATCCTACCAAAACACAGTCACGGTCGAGCAGGCAGAAGATGATGTTCGCTGCAGTACCGCCACTTCTTGTGTACTCTGTATCGGCGCCGCGGCGGTTGCCGCGGGTGGTAGCATTTCTACCTGTTCAGCAACTGCATTGCGAGCGAACAATCTTCGTGTTGCGAACGCCAGCCCACAAGCAGCCGAGGTCACTGGTGCGGTTATCATCGCTGAGCTCATCGCATGCACCGCTAAGCCTCTTACTGCTTTCCTGGTTGCTGCTGGCGTCTGCATCAAAGCTACTGGGAATTAGACGCTGAGACTTATGAATTCGACGGCTTACTGCGCGTGATGGAAGTAACTGCGCGATGTTTACTCATGCCAGGAAGTGAATATGCGGGGGTGTACCTGTTTGAAAACCCTTGTAGGGAGATATTTTTATTCTGTTAAAACCTTTATTCAAGTAGTAAAGTACTTTATATTAGAAAATGTACCTTTATCTTATAACAGATAACGTGCCTGGTGAAAAAACGGGGGACAAACCTTGTTCGGATCTCGGCACCTTCACTCTGCACGACTGACGTACCAACTATACAGGGCTATGTCGGTACCCCTGTTCCATGCCGCGGGAGTCAAGAGCTAGACGACATTATTGTAGAGTTAGACGACGGGGTCCGCGGCGTTCGCGATTAATGATTGAGTTGCCCTCATGCTGGCCAGGCATACATGCCAGAAATGTGACACTTGTTTCTCCGGCATCTACCGCCACTGTAAGGCAACAAGTCTGTCGACTTTAATCGCACTTTACATAGTTGTACCCCGTTACTCTCTAGTCTAACTATTCTGTCTAATTATGCATTTGAGCTTCATATCCGGATGATTTATCCAAGTAACAGGATCCCTCTTCCATTCCTCCGCTTGCTCATTTGTAAGTCGCAGCTCATAGCCCTGTATCAAGTATACCAGGATTACTCTTAATATCATATCTGCGACGTATTTCCCCATGCACTGTCGCGGCCCAAAGCCAAACCTCCAAAAGTGATACCTGCATTTCAACGAACTAAGAGACAAATGGCGTTGTGGGTGATACTCAAGACTGTCTTTACCCCAGAAAGGATTTCGCTGGTTCAGAGCGTATGCGTCAACGATGAAGTTGGTGCCGGCAGGAAAAAGATAGCCATTAATGACGCGGTCTGTTGGAATGGCCTGAGGAACTGAAAAGGCAGCAAGGGGTCGTAGACGAGATGACTCTAGTATGCATGCTGATAGATATGTAGTTGAATCTGTAAAGTAATTGTTGTAGTCTTCTCCCTTGGGACTCTGTTTCCATCGTCGTACTTCGTCGAGGATACATCGCTGGTGCTCGGGGTATGCTGCTAAGAACACGAGGTTCCATGAAAGAGCCCCCAATGTGACATCGAGATTGGCAAAGAGCGTCTCATCTAGTGTATGTAAGAGATGTTCCTGAGTCATTGTGCCCAAGGTTACTGCATCATAGAGGCCCACGATCGGGGCTCGAGATCCAGCATGGAGAGCTCGATCGAGAGCGTCACGGTTGAATCTAATCCATTGCTCTTTGAATGACTCGAGAGATTTGTTGGTTTCGGTTGGGAAAAACCGTGACCAGTGAAACCTCGACAGGCCGCCTTCCATAACCTTGCGGAATATGTCTTCACGCAGGGGTGCCAACTTAGCAAGGGTGTTCTCCATTTCCCTTGACAAGCGTCCGTACAGCACATCAGCGATGATCCAAAAAGGGAGCATTTTTAGGTCTGCTGCTGGATCAATGATCCCGTTAGGCAAGTTGTTTCCAGCTGCGAGGGTTTTAAAGTGTCGCATAGTTCGTTTCTGCATAATCTCCAAGTATGTCGGTACTGTATTTCGCAAGAACGCGACTTCAGACACTTGTCTGACCTGTTTCCATTCATTCTGGCTCACAAGCCCAACGCACTTGCCGAGGAGCTCACCAAGCACGTAACCAGAGTTGTTATTGACCGCTTTTATATGCTTGTCTGAATCCTTGAAGACCTGTTGTACATCTTCGGGTCTTGTAAGAACACTATGAGAGATTAGACTGGATTGATAGCGATAGTGTTAGGCGTGCATACACTTCAGGGTTTGGACCTGACCAAATACGGTAGATGGAACCATACTCTGCCTCCCATTTGACGCTGTTCTCTTTGCCGTGGAGAAACTTGGCTGCGTCTCCTTGGCCACCAGGGAATGTGTATCTGGCTGAGGGAAAGGGTTTGCCGGCTCCGACGTCACGGACTTGGTGAAGTCTTGATAAGAAGGCCTATGCTGTGTAAGTAACAGGCATGAATAGGATAAAGACTTGGCGCACATTGAGAATCGAGGAAAGTAACCAATTCAGCAGTCGGCCAAGCAGGCTTAAACAGACGAACAACAGAATGAGACAGGGGCCTACCAAAGGCCCCCAGTTCAGAGTCGCCCAGATATAAGCTTGGTGGGTATTCAGAAGATTGGTCATTTTTGATGCAAAGGCTTAGGGGAAGCTTGACCTATCAGTGGCCAGACAATATTGGCAAAAATGAATCAATGTCTGAACGATCACTCTAGCACAAGATGAAACCCGAAAGAATATTCTTATGCAGTGAACCCCACCTTGAGGGTTCGGAACTACGAGTTCAATTAGATTGGTTGGGCTATTTCGGTGTCCGTAGCTACCTTTGTGGCCCAACTATAGCACCGGTCACTAACGTTCCACCAATTGATGCATTGACTACGAAAAAAAAGACGCACCGAAATGCTTAGTCGTGACCGAACCGTGGCGCTCTCTCCAAAATATCCTTCACGGCTGGCCGTTCCAACATCCTTTGGGCCCACTCATCAACAGCAGGCCAATCTTTTATATCTACCCCAAACAGATTGAACATCCAAGGCATGGCAAAAGGGAGATAAGACAAGTCTGCCAACGTGGGTCGATCCTTCAAAGCGATGTATCTCTGCCCCGACTCGGTGAGGCGTTTGTTGAGGATATCCCATTGCTTTGTTGTGTTCTGGTGCAATCTAAAACAATCATAAGTCAGACCTATTCCAGAGTGTGTACCGTGGCTTGATAACTTACTTCTCGATTGTCCGTGGAAGTTGGACTGGCTCCTGTCTATTCGGGTACCCTTTTAGAAAGTAGAGCCAATATTTCGCCGTAGCCCTAGAATGTTTCTAGCAAAGATCTTGATACCAATAATATCTGTCAAGGCAACTTACCCTAGTCCAGCGGTCTGGTAAGCCGTCCATGAAAGCACAGCTCCCTTTTCGGCTGCTGTCCGTCCCGTCCATTCCCCCATAGTATCCCATCGGTCCGCGAGGTATTGTAAACAGGCCGTTCCTTCAAAAACAATAACATCTTGTCCAGTTTCTGGATCGCGATCCTTCAAGGATGGGACGTATCGCTCTGGGTGAATCTTATAGAACCACTCGTCCTTGGTATCAACGATGGAGAGAACATAGGGAGCTTTTAGCTCTTCGGCTAGAATGATCGGTTTAATGTAGTTTATATACGATGTTGCATCGGCTATACGATTAGCTTCAAGGCTCACAATACCGATATGCTGGGTTATACCTTTGATGATGTACAGGATTACCCTACCGTCAGGAGCAAGATCTCCCTTGACTATCTCACCACTCGACATTGATGATTCTTGAGACATGAATGTATTTCTGGCTCAGTGCTTCTCTGAGTCTATGTCTGTCTGGCGATTGAAATAAATAGCTAACTATCAAGAAACGCGGACCGAGTAGGATATCGCCATTTCATCAATCAAGACACCCTTATGGCCTCAAATCAATAGCTTGAACCCACGCGTTCCTCAACGGGACGACCCTCTCGGTCCTCCAACCAGCCCTTTCCGCTAGCTCATTCCACTTAGCCTCGGTCCTTTCCTGACCACCAACAGTCATCATCATGTTAATGTCTCCGTACACCGAGAGCCTGCCACTTCGAGTATCGGACAATACGGACTCCAGAACTACCAAGCGGCTTGATTCGGTCACAATGATAGCTTCTCGAATGTTCTTTAGAATCTTGACAACTGTCTCATCATCCCAGTCGTGGAGACACCACTTCATCGTGTAAACCTCATACTTGGGCACCTCCTCTAGAAAGTTCCCAGCTATGAGATTCCCTCGTGGTACCCGGGCTGCAAGGTCTTCAAAATGACCGCCTTTGCTGAAGAATGGAGTGATGTGCTCAATCACAGCCGGTCGGTCAAAGAGAGCCCCGATCATCCCGGGGTTAGCACGTAGGAGAGAAGCTAGTAGAGCTCCGCTGCCACCTCCGATATCCATGACAGTCTTGTTTCCAATTTCGTGCCAAGGATAATCAGCCAAAATTCCTGGGGCCATTGCTCTGGCACCTGCTCCAAGTGTCTTGTGTAGTTGCGGAACCCAGCCTTGACTCTCGAAGTAAGCGAACATATCCAAGTCAGTGTCGAAGTTGACCTGTGCGGCGCATCGAGAAGAACTTGCACAGACAGCTTCTGGGATGCCTCTTGCGATGTCAAAAAATTGGTTGCCGTACAGGGTCACCCAGTTATGCCACTGAGTTGCATGGTCTTTGAGTAGGAGTCTCGATACATGGTTCAAGGCATACTTCCCCGTTACCGCATCATAGCAGAAGATACCCTTGGTGTAGAGAGGACGAAGAATTTGGCCGAGTCTGAGGGGTTTTGCATTGGTCATTGTAGCCAATTGCTCCAGCGTCTTTGAGCCTGAGGCGAGATGATCAGGAACATCCAGGTCTACCGCTGCAACAAGACATTTTGTATCGGTGTATCCTAGAGACCTTGTTAGTCAATAAATAACCGAACGAGAGAGTATTTCCGTAGTGGAATACCAAAGAAATGATCGGCGAGGACGAGATGAGCCGGTTCCAATATCGCTTGCATTTCTCCCAACTTGTCTACAACGGATGTAGCACGTTGCAAGACTTGCTTGTCCGGTAAATCTTGCTGATTGTGTAAGAGCTCTTTCAATTCCTTTTTGACCTCGTCCTTAGTCAATACAGAGATAAAAGCTGTTAAAGACGCCTCAAGGCGGACTAGGGTTTGGAGAAGCGACATGGTTCAAAGTGATGACGAGATAAGGTTCTTCTTTCAGTGAGAGACTAGTACTTGTAGGGCTTTATCTCGCGCATTACTCTTGGTGTGGTGATTAAACTTATACCAACACAACCAGGTTGCAGTTAGTTGGAGAGAGAGACCTTGATGCGGAACGGTCGGCGTTTTTTAACGGCCCGCACGCAGAGACATCGGAGTAGCATGGCTTTATCGGCATTCAGGTTTACAAAAACTGCAACGAATCAAAGCTTTACGGCTGTAGTTCAGAATGGTTCAAGATCTACTTAAAAACATTCGATTCAAAGTGAATAGATCCCATCAAGCAAGCTCAGCGCCAAGCTGCGCGGCTACCGCTCCAGCTGCCATTGTTCCCATACCAACTGCCTGCGATACCGCCTTCATCATGGTAGCACAATCTCCCACTGCAAAGACGCCCTTGACGTGCGTCTCAAACATCTGACCCTCCGTCTTGATATCGCCGGTTGGTGTAAGTTCCAGTCCAAGCTGCTCCGCAAAAGGCCCATGAATCTCTCCTCGCGGTCCGTGTGCAAAAAATCCTTCAATCACCTCGCTGCCATCCTCGAACTTGATGATAATATCGGAGCTGTCTGTACACTTCATTGAAAGCCCAACAATCTTGCGATTATCTACTGTGATGCGTCGCTTGGCTCCATCTGTGCCGGTTGCGGTGAGGTCAGTTTTGATCTGTTCACCGAGACTGCCTGCTCCGTTGGTATAGATAACAGCTTTATCTGCTAGTCGAAGGACCATGCGGGCAAGATGGAGTGCCATAGGCGATGTGCCGCTGAAGTTCATACCCAGAACACCTGCAGATGACTTGCCTCTATCCTCATACCCATGACAAAAGAGACAGTGAAAGCTGATGGCGCTAGTCAGCTTATATATCCACAACGAGGTCTAGGAACGTATAGAGACTCACATTCCTTTGGCCCAGCATTCAGAGTAACCGGGAATGTCTGGCAAATGATCTTTCCATCCCGTAGCAAGGACCAGCTTTCTACCAGTCCAAGTAATGCCATCGGCATCAACAACCTCAAATCCAGAATCAGTCTTCTTAGCAATATCCACTTGCTTATCTACAAACTGGACTAGATCTCCATAACGGTCCAAGAGGTCTTTGCGAGCTTTGGAACGGAACTCGGCTGGTGACTGGTGATCCCAGGCAGCCAAGTTATGCATGTGGTTAGACGAAGCATTGCGGTAAACTCCAGAGTCGAAAACGGCTACTCTGTACACCTGCCGCACAAGACCGGTTGCTGTTGATAATCCGGCTGGGCCGCCGCCTATGACAAGAGCGTCGAAAGTGGTGTTTGCAGCTGACATTGCAAAGAGGATAGGAGGGCGCGTAGAATTAGCTGTAGTGGAAGGATCGCTTGAGTGACTGTATATTACAAAGAGTTAAATCTAGGGGATATTTAACATGAGGGGGTACAGTTCGGAGGCTTAGCCACCTACACTTCCGACGGGCCGAAGAATTTATGTAGGAACTCCACAGGACGCCGATAGCCTGGTTCGGCGCCTCTGGTCAGCCTAAGCCTTCCTGCTGCTATCATGCCGGAGCAGGTCTGGAATAGAGAAAAGGAGTAAGCCCACTGGTATCTTGGCGCATTCGTGCTCAGGATCCTACTCTCTGCAGACTGAGTGTTTGTCTAGCGATACATACTCCAACATGAATACCGCTATGAATAACGAGTTTGCGAGTACTGTCTCGAAGATCCTCAATGTTCCCGTTACTGGTTTGGATCTTGATGCCAGTTTCATCCAACAAGGTGGGGACTCGCTCAAAGCAACTTCTCTCGCGACATGTTTCCGTAAAACAGGAATCATTGTTACGCGAGAGATGATCCTTACGAGCACTTCACTCAAGCATCTATTCAGCCTCTGTGAATACCCATCGAACCATCATGATTTACCAGATGATGGTACCTCTAGAGACTCTTCAACCATTCTATCTGATGATGGCTGGCTCGCCGTTTCTCCAGAGGAACACGAGACTTTGTCCAGCACGAGCAGTTCTAGGTCCGGGACCTCACCATCAAGCACATGCTCCACCGCGTCGGATTTGGGATATGAAGGGTTTCCACCGAAGGAAAAATTGTCAACTCATCGCGTCGACTCAACACATGTTACACAGCAGGCCACCGAGATGCAGCTTGCACTACTCCACGGAACTCTCCAGAACAGCCAAATGAACATGATCCACTTTACCATGATGCACCGCAATGAAGACATTCGAAAACTGCGAGCAGCATGGCAAACTATGATCGAACAGGCGGATATCTTTGACATGACTTGGGCAACACCGTTGACTGGGACTCAACATTCACGTTTTATATGGATTGACAGTCCATCAGAAGATAAAGCGAAGAACACCACTTTTGGTTCCACATTCAGCGTTCTGTCTGGCGATGCAGAGAATAACAGTCACTCCCAGATTATCTGGAGAGTACACCATTCCCTCATTGACGGCATGTCAGCCCAGCTTCTCCTTCAACACGTCTTGCGAGTCGCAAACGGCGAACCCCCAAGTTCTATGCCACCTTTCTGGCAATGGGCACAAGATCTCAAGGCATACCAAACCGACCACTTCAACCTCGCATCAGAGTTTTGGTTACGTCAGAAGCAGCTTCATCCTGATGCCAAGGGGGCGTTGCAGCTACCGAGGCCAGACATAACCAATGAATCCAACAAGACCGAGACTATTGTGATTCCGATAGGTGATATGCGGGACCGACTGCTAGTGATAGCGCAGCAGAGCAACGTCACTTTGGCAACTATTTTCTATGCTGCATGGGCGATCGTCATGTCCAGTTTCGCTGACTCCAAGATTGTCGTCTTTGGTGCTCTCCTTAGTGGAAGGAATATACCAGTTGCGAATTCAGACAGGGTAATTGGTCCCTTGATCAATTCGCTGCCGCTTTACGTCTTTGTCAACCCAGATTCTACTATCCAAGAATTTTTCGCGACTTTGTTCAGGAGTCTTCTTGACCTTGAGCAGTTTTCCTGGACAACCACAGACCATGGGCTCAGTAGGGACTATGACTCGACGCTGTCTGTCGAGACTTGGCAGGATGACTGGTCGGAATTCGACATTCGGCCAGTTGCGACATCGAAGTCTCAGAAGAGCGATGTCCCATTGGGCATAACTGTGAATACTGACAGTATTCAGTTTCAGTATCACAAAGACAAACTGCGTACTGTGGACGCTGAGAGGATCATGAAATCGTATCAAATTGCCCTTGAACAAATTACCCGAGTACACACACCCGTTAGACTGGCTATGGAGGCTCTTGTCTCAGGACCAAGTCGAGCCCTGTTAGCTAAGCTTGGGAACTGTATATCAGGTCGTACCATGAGATCATCTGTCAGCGATGACCTCGTCAGCTTATTCCGGAGATGTGTAGAGAAACATCCAGATGCGGTTGCAGTCGACAACGGGACCGTTCAGGTCACATATCATGAATTTGACATTATGGCAAGCCGCGTTGCTACAAGAGTCACTCGAATGATTTCCGAGGGTGACATTGTTTGCGTTCACTCCGACAAGTCCCTTAACTGGATCGTGGCAATATTTGGTATTCTCAAGGCTGGCGGTGTATACTCATCACTGGACCCCACCCTGCCATCAGAACTGAGGGCAACGATGTTTCAGAACGCCAAAGCAAAGTTATTTCTCACTCCGAACACATGTCAGCTTTGCCAAACGCCCTCGACTTGTGATTTATGCGACTCAGTCGAATCAATTCTAGCGGATCCCCCCGTTGAGCCCCAGACGATCGACAGGACACCCAAGCCATGGGCCAATGCATATCTCTGCTTTACGTCTGGCTCTACCGGGACCCCTAAAGGTGTCTTATGTACCCATGAAGGGCTGGTTGCGTTTCAGAGCGATCTTGAGGTGAGACTCTTTAGTCAGCCTGGAGTACGCATTGCACAAATTATGTCGGTCGCCTTCGATGGGAGTATTCATGAGATATTTTCTGCGTTGACTCATGGTGCAACACTAGTTCTACCGTCTAATGCTGATCCCTTTGGTGCTTTGGAGTCAGCTCACGCGGCTATTTTAACACCTTCTATCGCTCGGGTACTGAATCCCGATGACTATCCAATGCTCAAATGGGTAAGAGCCTTTTTGTTTATTTTATATCCTCCACAGCTAATGGATTATCAAGGTATACCTTGTTGGAGAACCAGTTCCCCAGGCAGTATCTGATCGCTGGTCGTCCGTCAAAACGCTCTACAACATGTACGGCCCTACCGAGGGCACCGGAGGGGCCACTATCAAGCGGTTAACTCCCGGTGATATAGTCACCATTGGAAAGCCCAATCCAACAACAAGAATCTACATCTTGGACTCGCAAGGAAGACCCGCTCATCCAGGCATGATCGGTGAAATCTACATCGCAGGTGTCCAAGTCGCTCGTGGATACGTAGGCCTTGATGATCAAACCAAAGAACGATTTCTCCCCGACGCCGTCATGAGAAATGGAGAAACCATGTATCGGACTGGCGATCGAGGGTACTGGAACGAAGAGGGTGAAATTTGTTGTCTTGGTCGAAATGACCGCCAGATCAAGTTGCGTGGCTATCGACTTGATCTCAATGACTTGGAGGTTCGTATCTCGCGAGCAGCACCTGAAGTTTCAGGGGTTGCTCTCGCTCGGAAGGATGATGAGCTGGTTGCAGTTGTTCAACCAACGCATGTCAACATTCAATCCTTGAAAGCCAAGATATCCTCAGCTTTGCCTCGTTACGCTATCCCGCATCATCTTGTCACCATTGACAAGATTCCTCTGACACCCGCTGGAAAGGTCGATTATCGAGCTGTTGCAGCTGCCTGTGACAGAGTTTCAGCGAGTCAAACTAAGCGTTTGAATGACATGCAACGCATGGTCTCTTGTGCTTTCTGCAGAGTCCTTGGCCTCGAGAATGCCGAAGAATTAACCCCTGACTCGGACTTCCTCGCTTTGGGTGGCCATTCCTTAAAGCAGATACGCCTCGCTCAACTGTTGAGTGAAACGTTCGAGACGCGAATTCCTCTTCAGTTGATTCTATCCAGATCTTCAATCCGCGGACTCTCAGGTAGTCTGCAGGTTCTGCTCGGTCCGAATCAAGTAAAGCCTCAAGCTATACCTTGCACACGCCTTGGAGACCGGGTCTCGCCGATTGAGCATGAGTGGCTGGTCAAGTACCAATCTCCACGTGGAACTGCATCTTTCAACGTCTGCTTTGCTGGCACTTTCAATGAAAGCATGGTTGACAGAGCCAGATTGATCAGGGCATGGGATCAAGTTTTGACGAGAAACAAAATTCTGTCGTCGCGATTCAGCCTTGATGGGGAGACTTCAAAGAGAGACTTTGACAGAGTGCCTCCGCGTGTTGAAGCTCTGGCGGATTTTGATTTTCGGAAAGAATCAAACCGCCCTTTTAATCTGAGGCAAGAGAGCCCCATACGTGTCTTCGTGGCCAAGAACAAGCTCATGGTTGTCATCAGCCATGTTGTCGCAGACTACACGACTCTCAGTCTTCTTCTTCAGGATGCCTCTCGGCTCTATCATGGACTTCCCCTACAAGAGAGGCCTAGCTATGCAGACTCTGTTTCACTGATAGATTCATGTTCTGAATCTGTTACTGATTTCTGGAGGGAATACCTGAGAGATATGCCGCAAGCACCAAGTTTATTGCGTGACTCACCTTTGAGAACCACGTACCAAGGGCGATCTTCCAATATTCAACTCGATCACCAACTGTCGAATTCCTTCAAGCAATTATCTGCTACAAGTACGTACAGTAAGCAGCAATTAGCGCTCGCCATTGTTGCCGCTTGCCTACACCAAGACACAAGCGATATGGACATGATCATCGGCATACCTTCAATGCACCGACAGACTGAAGACGAGCTCCTGACTATTGGCTTATTTCTCCAACCTTTACCCGTCAGAATGAAGTATTCAAAAGCCAATCAACATTCACCTTTCCTCCAGTCTGTCCAATGCTCCATGCAAGCAGCACTGGCAAATGCGACAAGTTGGGATCACATTGTTGATGCGCTATGCGTCAACCGCGAATATCCTAATCATCCAGTCTTCGATATCATGGTTACGTTTTTAGATGAGAGAATGGTGGGAGAACTGAAGATGGATATTCCATCTTTTGAAAGTCGCCATATATGGTCGAATGGTGCTAAGTTCAAGCTGATGTTTGAGTTTATGGAGGTCCCCGATGGCGACTTGATGCTTAGGATAGAGTATGATGACTCATGTATTTCTTTACGTGAGGTGGAAGAACTGGCTTCTAAGATACATGTTACTTTGCAGAGGCTTGTAGAGAGTCGGTTGGATTTCGACCGCATTTTGCAATAGATAACAAGCACAGCTTCAAGGTAGTTATCAACACAAAAGTTCTGACTTTTCGTATAGATAGTATTATGATATCTTTTAAAAGAGACCTATTCAAATTTCCAGCCAATTTCAATTAACATAAGTGTTCTTGATATTATTCCTTGAATGATCCAATCAATTCCATCTCGTGAATGAATGGGACCGCAACAGTAACATTTGAGATGGCATATTCAGCCCCATCTCTGTAGAAGCCACTAACGCCGTTAATCCGCTAACGTTATTGTCGATGGGAAAATTGCGAACCCGGAGGGATACACATATGCACAGTTGTATAGGGCGGAAACTTAGCGGAGACATACCCGGTGAGTATCGGCCGGAGACATTCCGGCAGCCGATTACATGCTAAAACTATAAAGTTTATTGCCAGTTTATCTCCAACTTGTAGAGACCTCAATATTCGAGTACGGGCATTCTTGCATTATCATTTACAATTCACGGTCACTCCACTCAAGATTCCGAAAAGATTACGAAATTACCGATCAAGATGAGCGACCAAGTTGACATCCATAGCGAGGCCAAAGCCCTCGGAGAGAAGAACAAAGAGCACTTTGAGTAAGAAGCCGAGATCAACGGGCCGGTGACCGGCTAACACGAACAGTCGAGTAGCCGCAGAAGTGTTCAAGCATCCGTGGATTCAGAATTTATGCAATCAGATATCCGATGAGCTGCGCGAGAATTTGGATTGGATTGGCATCCGAGACAAACCAAATGGTGTCCGAATGCTCGATTACGCCTGTGGCAACGGCGTTGCTTCTCGTGTTCGTTTTCCCTATCTCGTTGCATAAGAATAGTTGACTGATTGACCCAGGCGCTCGCCCCATATGTCACGGTAGTCCGCGGCATGGATATCTCGTCTAAAATGGTAGAACAATACAATATGCTTGCCGAACTCTCCGGATTCGGTCCGGAGAAGATGCGAGCTATACATGGAGATCTGATGGATCCCGAAGCTACCCCTTCCCTAGAGCTTGACACTCCGGAATTTAACAATTTCGACGTTATCACTATGTGCATGGCTCTCCATCATGTAGAAGACTATGCCGGTATGATTCAGAAACTGAGCAACAAGCTTGCTCCTGGTGGCGTACTTCTGATAATTGATTTGGTTTCTGCTTCTGAGAGTGGATGCCCTGAACCCACTATGGCCAAAGAGCTATCTAATCACACCATGTCCAAAATGGGCTTTACTGAGCTTGAAGTTAAGACAGCTTTTGACAAAGCAGGTTTGGGCGGTTGGTCTTGGAAATGGTTGTCAAAGAGATCCAAGGTTCCCGAAGAGATAGGTGGGGAACAACAGGGGTTTTTCGCACGAGGTTGTAAGGACTCCGAGGGTCACCGTACGGGTGAGCTATGAGTCTGTATAGTGCGAAGTGAACTTCGATTTATTTGTCTATTACACACTAGTTAGCTACATTATGCATATTTCTTCTTTCATACTGTCGAACCTAAATCATGACGTCGATCGATATTCTGTCTTGCCGTATGAGAGATACTGTAGCAGTAGTTTTGCCAACAGTCTTATCTACTCTAAATGATCAACCCTCTAACACTATAGATCTTACCACAGCTGAGAACTGGCTGATCAGGCCCGAGCTTCAACGCCTTTACAAGGAGGCTATTCTGACCCATCTTACCGAAGAGGTACGTCTCATTTCATACATTTATTCAAATCAGGGAGCTCATCTCAACAATAGCATTTGTCCTATGAGCGCAACTTCGGTGGTGACGCCGCGTTACTTAAAGCAGCATCAGGCTTCTTCAACACTTACTTCAAGCCGTATATCCCCGTACTTCCGGAGCACATAGTCGCTACTCCCGGCGCCACATCTTGTCTTGATGCACTGTTGTTCAGCATTTGCGACGAAGGGGATATCGTTTTGATACCAGCGCCATACTGGAGTCTGTCAGTCACTCCAATGAGAAGACATGCACTAATTAAAGGCAGGTGGTTTCGATTTCCATTTCAGACTACGGGCCAAAGTGAAGATAGTGCCAGTCATAACAAAGTATGAAATGCCTGTTGATGGGAGTTGCTATAACATACTTCATGGCTCTTTAATTTCCTCATTAAATGAGGCGTACGAGAATGTCGCGGACAAGAGTCTCGTGCGAGCTCTTATCATGACTAATCCGCATAATCCATTTGCCCAGTGTTACCGTGAGGAAGATCTCAAAGAGGCAATGGGGTTCTGTCAAAAAAAGGGATTGCACTATATTTCTGACGAGCTATACGCTATGAGTGATTTGAATCGAACTCGAGAAGAAGATGGTAATGGCGGAGTACCTTTCACCTCTGCGCTCAGCCTGGCTTGTGAAAACCCCAGAGTAGAGGAACAGGATGCTGAACCGTCCTCTCCAGGAAGCAAAGTTCATGTTATATGGAGCTTGAGTAAGGATTTTGGCTCAAGTGGCTTGCGCCTGGTAAGTCTTCTGATTCTCCAAACATTTCATCTGCTAACATGTTGAGAAAGGGGTTTCTTATTAGTCAAGCTCCTAACTGTAAAGCTTTATTAGCTTCGGTCTACACACTATCTACTATTCACACGTCTTGCCTATCCTCCATTGCAGCAACCCATCTTCTCAATTCAGAAAATCTTCCAAGCATTCTTCACCAAGCATCAACCCGTCTTGAAGAGGCTCACCAAACCGCTATAGCACGATTCCGCAAATGGGGAACTCCGTTTGTATACCCGCATGCCGGACCTTACATCACGGTAAAGCTAGTGAAGCAAGCCCAGAACCTTGAACAGGAAGAAGCAGGACTGGAAAGGCTAAAAGAGGTCGGGGTCATGGTCGCACGCCTTCGCGGCTTTGGAGGTTGGAAGGAATTCTCTGGCGATCTGAACTACTATGGCTGGGTTAGAATAATAGTTGCAATTCCAAAGGACAGATTAGTTGATGCCTTGGACAGGATCGCGGATGCTATGAAATATGAGCAGATGTAGGATATAATCCTAGATTGTCGGTTGATTACAATGTTCATACCTTCTTGATACTCCTTATGATGTCGATGTAAATCCTTTCAGGTAATTGTGACTTTGAAGTTAATTAGGATCCTTTATGACATGATTCAAGAGTGAAATGACGGTCTGTGTCATCTTGCCTCACTTGGTCTGTACCAGTATTCATTCATCGCTAACTACATCCGCTGGTCAGACTCTTTATAAGGTTATCACCCCTACTCACAAGCAACACGCACCACTGAGCAACAACCCTCTTGTGTCCATCTGCTCCAGTTCCACGAACATCCTGTGAGAATTCATGAACTATCTTCATCGCTCGCTGCACCTCCTTAAGTAGTATTCTCTTCGTCATAGAGATCTGTTCTTCCGGATCTAGTTCAAACACACCAAACTGCAAAACTGGCGATGTCGTCCCCACGTTTCGCTGATGAGTCCAGGCCTGACTCTCAAAAGTTTCCTCGAAGAGCACCATTATGAGATCCAGCACTGAACATACTGTCATGTGACAGCTACGACAAGCTTTGTACTCGCCCTGTTCCATTATGGTGGCTAGGTCGGTCAAGCAGGCCTTGTTAACGCGCAGAATCTCGTCGATAGAATGCACTTTGGATTGGACGTGGTGTTCAAGTATGACTATTATCTTGGACAATGCAGTGACATGAGGAAATTGGTGTCCATCGAATTTAATCTTTGTCGTAGCAGTGGCCAAGGATGCTACGGAGGAGCTGGAGCATTCTGGGCTGGGAAGCTGTGGTGGCGGTCTCCCGCTTGCGTGGATGGTTGGTTCGCCGTCCATGTCTATCATATCGAGTGTCATGTGGTCCATGTTGAAGTCAAAATCCAGGCCTGGCTGGAAGTCATCTGCCCTATTAGGCCCAAGATTCGAATCGCCGTAGAGCCCAGCATCGGAAGCGCTGCCCGTGCTAGTATTAAAGCAATCCAGAACCTCAAAGTTTGTAGAATTGCTCAAGGGTGATGCCAAAGCTGAATGTGCAAACTCAACACTGGTAGAGTTGTGCCGTGTCCTTTGTTGGTTCACATCCTGTTGTGAAGGCTGTTGGTTGCCTGCCATATGTGGCATTTGCTTATTCTTCCGTGACATCCTCCCAACCATGGAGACTTTGTAAACACACTTGAGGCCGGCCTGTTGGCACCGAGCACAGCCTGTTTTTTCTCCACTGCATCGGACCTGATGTGCACGTTTGTCAGAGTCGATCCCCTCAATGCAACGTGTTGGTTCCGCCGTACCTTGGCACTGTGACATTCAGTGCACGCGGCTCTCAAGCGAGCAGGCTTTTCCCTTTGATGTTCAGTCATTTGATGGTGACGCCAGAGTGGCTGCGGATAATGCAATCGACACTACTTTATGTGTCCGTTCAAGTAGAATTAGGCCATTGTGAGTGGAGATTTTATTCTTACTATTCCTGCTTTTCTTAGCTACTGCCTCTATTCTATCGATAACAATGACAGCCAACTAAATGTCGCAAAGCGTAAAGATCCAAGGTACCAAGGTAGCCCCTCGCCACCTCAGTTAGCTGGTGTACAGCCAATTATTTTGCGGGGATTATTAGTTAGTTCAGCCGTTTCAAATCTTTTAATTATGCATCTTGGTCTAAACCGTGCGCTGGCTGCTTAGTGCCTTTCACCATCAAGGTTGCATGGAACTAAATTGGCCCATGACCCTTGAGCTAAATCCTTGAGAACATTCGTAGCTTTGATCAAGCATAAATGTACAGGCTTTAACTATTCCGCTCGACGTGTCTCCTTTGCGACACCAGCTAATGCCCACCTCCTTGAAACTGCATTCGTCCATGATTGTCAAATCACTGTACATGGTGCCCGGTACCCTTGTAGTCTCTATCAATTCCTCCTGCTTTAGATTGCCCCTTGACTGACACGAAGACATACGTGGTACACTTGGTGCCGCAGTGCTCCACTGCCCTAAAGTGTCTTTTCTGCAGTTTCTTCATCTTCTTTCTGCCATGCAGCTAGCTTTCCCTCAGTCTTCCACTTGCGAATATCCTTAACGGCGTTCTCACATGCTCCTCTAGCCAGAGCTGTATAGTCTACTTCTATATCCTTAGCGGCCTGTGTTCCAGGCTCAACATTGTTAAGTTTCAGTTCATACAGGGCTGTCAGGAATAATTCAGGCCGTCCATCTTCCTGTTTCTCTGCTGTGCCGTGGGACAGCAGGAAAGTACTCTTTGCGCCTGTTGTTATTGTTTTGGCTTCAACCTAAGTAGTGATGACCTTGTGAGCTCAGATCAACCGATCAAAATGTGGAAATGAGCTTACATGAAGTGGTGGGGCGACGATAACATCCTGGATCAGATCCTCACCAGCCGCTGTGTGGACTGCACCATCCGCAAGGGTGAGCTTTCGACGAAACTCATTCTTTGCACCAGATATGACCTCACAAGAGGCTACATACGGTGCAAAGTCGTGGGGGTGGCGGCCGCCTCGTCGAATCCCATACCAAAGTTCAGTCTCGGTGAGAACAATGGTCTGATCTAGCGGGTTCACAGGTTGAGTGAAAGCAATATTAAAGCTGAATGTGGACTGAGACATGGCGTTGCGGGGGGCTTGTGAGCAAGTTTAAGTATACCAAACAAGTAATTCGTATCAGTTCAATGTGTATAGGAAAAGGACTAGCGTACTAGATCATCCCACTTAACGGCCATGCAAAGCTTTCCCTACTGGCCCTATCTATATACCCTTCGTATTGGAGCTTTCATGTAAGGATAATTTTCGGACTTTGGAATGCTTGTCGGCATCCTATGGCAGTCACGAAGCGGATGGTACGCTTCGGTCCGCTTCAAGAAAATGGTTGGTGAGAACCTTTGCGGACAAGGAGTTCAACACGGTTTCTGCTCTTAGCTTCGTCTTGACCTGGGAAGCCCTACAAGGTTGAACCGGGGATCTTTACGGTTGAGGCTATCAAGGTCACCGAAGTAAGGATTTGGAAGTCGGAACGAGAATGACCTGATAGGCCGGATGTTTATGCATGAAGAGGGGAACATTGCGTATTGGCGAGTGTTCTGTCTAGCAACGTGCGACGACCAGTAATTGCACCGAAATGCACTTTAGATTGAGGTTTAACAAACCTTGACTTGAATTGGCTGAGATGACAGCTCAAGCGAGGCTGATCTTATTAGGGAAGCGCTACGTGCACCAAATCTGGTGGTGGACGTAACACTCGCCCGGGTCTTATCAGATAAGGGAAGGGAGATGGTGATAAGATAAGTATCAATGGTCGATCCGGGCCATTAATTTCCCGACACATCCACTTCAAGCCAGCGATGTGTGTGAGCTAGAGCGGGTCGGNNTTGCGGGCCCAATCTCACAATGTGGAAAGACTACCCTATACCCCAACCTCCACTACAAGGAATCTGTAAAACAGGCTCTATTGCTTCGCTTGATCCAGGCGGTTGACAAGCCGTCAGATACAAGATAACCAGGTTGTAGTAAATTTAAAGTATTTGCAAAACGTATTTGTTTAGCTCACATACTATGCATACCTTTCAGAGTAGATAATGTGCAAACAATATTTTTATGTAGCAGACAAAATAACCTCATGCATGCCGCTGCTTTACCACTCTACAACTTCCGAGTCTGATTATGTTGGGACCAACTGGGGTTAAAAAATTGCACTAGGTACACATCTGGGCTTCTTATGTATTTTTTAACAGAAAGAATTACCCCTAGACACTGTACTTTGATAATGGTTTGGGATTTCAATACGTCGGAAAATATATGGTCCGAATCAGCCTGGCCAATCTTATCGGACACCCTTATCCGCATTTCCTTTATCTGATAAAATTGTCCCCACAAAACTTGGCCTCGCTTTAGCCATTTCAGCTGGCTCATTATAAGGCTTCTAAAGATCGATCTCAAGCGGACTTAAGTGCAAACAACTGGTGGCCACATACTTAAGACAGGAACAAAGTATTCTCCATATGGATTTATATAACCTCCAAGAATTAAGTGAGTATCTCGCTCTCCTGGCTTGGTAATTTTATTTCCGAACCTTGAACATAATCTCGGCTTGCGCATCAGGCAGAATAGCCAAGCCATAATGAATCTGTCCTGGCTTCTCCATGCCCTTTTTAAGCTTGACATCATAGTTCATGAGCAGATGTGCAAGCAGCACCTTAATCTGCGCGCTGGCAAAGAACCGACCCGGACATGCCCATATACCATGTCCGAAATTGATATTATCCAAGCCTGTTGATGCGTGTTGGTATTTGGTCTCGTTCCCTGGGACTTCGCGCAGTCTTGAGAATCGAAATGGGTCAAACTTTTCTGGTTCGGGATAGACTTTGGGGTCATGGTTGATGAAATGGCTCATGATGGTCATACGAGTCCCCGGCGGAAGAACGTCACCAGTAGATGTCTTGAGTCCTTCTGGGCTCGTGACAATACGGGGAATATTGACTACTGCTGTTAGCACGGTGAAACATGAAGTGAGGGGATGTCTTCGCTTACCTAGTGACGGAGGGCAAAGGCGCTGTGACTCCTTGGCAAAGCTATCCAGCTTTTTCAACTTGGCCAATGAGTTCTTATCAATAACGCCATCTGACCCAAGAACTTCAGTCAATTCTTTTCGCATCTCCTCCACGTCTTCCTCAGAAGTGGCAGCCAGGTCAAAGACAATGTAGGTCAAGGCGTTGGATAAATTGTAAATTGAGGCAAACGTTGCCAAGAGCTGATCCCTGCCAAGCTCTTGAACTGTCGGGGTCGTTTTGTACTGGGAGATAAACCAGTCGAGCAAATTTCCCCCGACAGGCTTCTCCCTAGCAGAAGTAGACGAATTGCTTTGCTTCTCCGCCAACAGAGGCGCCAGTTTCGCCTCATTATTCTTCCGCTGTTGCTTCAAGCTTCGAACCTGAGGGAGAAATGGAGCGACGAAGAATCGGATAGGCTGAGGGATCATTTTGAGAATCATCCAAGCCTTGGAAACATCAGCTGTATAATTGACATTGGCTTCCACCCAGTCTGGTTCACGACTTAGTGGGAGTCCCACGAATGCCCTTCCAGACATGAGAGACGCGACTCTACACATGGCTTTGCGAGCAACCACGGGCGTCCAGTCTTGGCATGGGCCGATTGTGTTGGAAATTGCATATTCAACCTCTTCTGTGAAGGACTCGAGAACGGCTGGGGTGTTGCGGGTGAGGACGTTGCGCATGGCTGAGTCGAATTCATCTGACTTGGTGCCCATGTAGGTGTACTCTCCGAGAAAAACATCATAATGGTGCTTTCTGAGTATTGTCAGTAATTACAGAAATTCTTGCTGTCGATTAACCTACTTGATTGAAACAACTGACTCTGGAAGTCCACGGATAGTCTCTACGTCTGCGGGCGGTAGAACGGCCATTTCCATCCCCGGTAATTCGAGCATGAAAGGCGAAGTCGGGTGCTAGAAGAGCGAGTTAGCTATTGAACTGAGAAGAGATTGAGGAACTAAATGACCTGTTTGTACGCCTGGGTAAGGACAGCCAGCACATTGTTATCTCTTAGTTTAAACACAGGCAAGTTATGCTTCTTTTTGGGACGTAACAGGCGATAGAGGCCATAAGTTAGGACCAAGAGCAAGGCAATACCATACTGAAGAGGCACATTTTGCAGCTTTGCACTTTGAGAAACTAAATATTGTATCAAGCCCATACTGAAGACTTGGAGTGATAGCGCAAGGGTAGCAGGTACGGGGAGGAGGCTGCGGCTTTCGAATGATTAGCAGGAAGTGAATAAATGAATAAAACCGAGAAGATCGCAGACACAGACCACTTAGAAATCTCGGATTAGTAAAACATCTACGCGGACCGCATGGCTGGTTGTTTCTTCCCTGCTTGAAATATTTAGGAATCAATACCAGCACCACTGGGGCAGCACTAATCATCTCATCCTTCAATTCTCGGGCTTAGAAAAGATATCACAATGCAGGGCACCGACACGGTCTGGTACTTTGCTTACGGCTCTAACATGGCAAGCACAACGCTCAAACGAAGGCAGCTAAACCCAAGAGAGTCTCGGCCTGTTTTCGTCTCATCCCATATCCTATGCTTCGACGTGTTCGGCGTCCCGTACAAAGAGCCCGCCATGGCCGGTATTAGAGAGAGAACCCGGGCCGACAGTCCAAAGTCGACGCCGCCTGTGCACGGGATGGCTTACTTGCTATCACGGGAAGAGTATCATCGGCTCATAGTTTCCGAAGGAGCCGGCGTTGCCTATGTAGAAACGGAATTGATAGCCCGGAGTTCAAATGGGGTTGCGGGCCGACCGGCGACTGAGGAGATTCCGGTGTGGACCTTGATGGCGAGATTTCCGTTCCGCCCCGAAGCGCTTCCGAGTGTGCGGTACATGGTAAGTATTCCGGGCCTGCACCAAGATTACTATCTGACTGTTGCAGGGCTTGTTGATCCAGGGAGCCGAAGAATGTGGATTACCAGCTTCGTACCAAGACTATCTACGTGATTTACCGGCGTACCATAAACATCTTTCCAAGTATGAAGAGTTTGGGGCGTCGCTATTGATCGGCTTTTGGATGCCTATTCTGATTGGAATGATGAAAAGAGTAAAGAAGAGAACAGATTCGGCTGGTAATGCAGAGCCGTGGGTCGGGGAATTTGTCAGGCTAGTCTTTATCATCATGTGGCTGTACTATGATACCATCCACAGCTGGATCTGGGGCCGAAACGGGGGAAGGAATTTGGTTAGAACTACTTAAATATGGTTAAGTGCTATTTGTGTTTAGGATTGTCAGTGGTATCACTTAATGAAACATGGCTTCAATACCTGATGAATTCCTGTCGCAGGCCCATGCCCTGCTGAAAAGAGTCCCGTTGATTGGTTAGTAGAACACTCACCATTGAGCCTCATTACTTACGAGCAACAAAGACGGACATAATGACTTTCCATACATGATTCGGGGATGGTTCCAAAACAACTTGGAGAGTTTCCAAAATGGCATTCAGGACATGCCTATAGGCCAAACAGATCTAACTCGACTGCGAAAAAGTCTCATAGGTGGACAATTCTGGAGCGCCTTTATCCCGATGTTCGAATACTCCAAGTTTCCATCTCACGGTGCCTGTTCTGATCTTCTCTAGCCCCAAGACCAACGATGCGCTCGGCAAGCTTGAGTGTCTGCTTAAAACCTTGCAGCAAATTGACACTATTCACTTACTCATTGAGAGATATCCTGATATTTTCGGTGCAGTAAAATCATCAAATGATATCGAGAGGATTTTCAGATCGGGAAGGATTGCTAGTCTGATTGGTGTTGAAGGGCTACATCAGATTGCCGAGAGTGCTTCCGTCGTGAGGCTATTTCACAAGCTTGGCGTGAGATACATCACTCTCTGCCACGATTATGACAACAGATATGCTGATTCGGCGGTAAGTATCTTAGTTGCGTCACATGGCTTGAATTAACATCATAGAAGACCGGAAAGAATACAAATGGGGGTTTATCTAGCCATGGCCTGGGCATGATACGCGAGATGAATCGTACCGGCATGTGGGTTGTCTTGAGTTATGTTGTCGATAACGCTGTTAACTTTCAGTCTCCTAGGATAATCGATTTGTCGCATACAGCAACGGATACCCAAAAACAGGTTCTGAAAGTCTCCCAGGCTCCGATCATTTTCTCCCATTCTTCTTGGTAAGTCTTCAACTGTTATACGACTGAGGATTACTTTGTCTAAGTGAGTCAGTAATACACTATGCCCCAGCCCTCGCAACGTCACAGACGAAGTACTGGGTTTACTCAAGATAAACAAAGGGATTATAATGATCTGCTTTCTGCCCAATCTTACCAGCGTCAGTGGAGTGAAAGATGCGAGTATCGACCAAGTTGTGGATCATGTTCTGTATGCTGGCCAAAAGATTGGATTTGAGCATGTTGGCATTGGGTCTGACTTTGACGGTATGCTAGAAGGCCCACGAGATCTGGATGATATGTCGAGATACCCACAACTTGTTGCAAAGCTTCTGGAGCGTGGACTCTCGGAGGATACCATTGCACAAGTGCTTGGAGGTAACATCATTCGAATTTTGAGTGGCGTGGAAGCCGTGGCAAAGGAATTGCAGTGTCAGGTACCTGTGCTTTCAGATGAGATAGAGGAAGTATGGACGCCAGAACAGAAGGATATACTGACCAGAATGGGGGCACTGAGGAAGTCTCGGGGCTCTTGTATCTCGTAGAACCATAGAGTAACATATTTCGTCATACCAGGGATAGTATTACACCAGTCTCTGGCAGCTATTTAAAGAGGGAGTGCAAGCAAAAGCGATAAGCTCTTGCTGGTTGATGCATAAAAAAGAACATGGTATTAGTATCACGGTATAGGCTTCTGGCAAGAGCTTCAACAATTCTAGCGGCCAATGGTATTAACATACAGTACTAGGTTCTTCGACAAGAAGGTCAGCTTAGGATGCCAAGAACGAAATGTATGAAGGGAATGAACAATCTGGTTCAATTGCATATAGCTATCCTGATGAGCCTCTTAAAAACCCTCACTTATATAACCCATCTATCTACAGAGAACGAAGTACTTGATCCTTCTTGATTAACCTTTCAAACCGATAAATGGCCCAACACTAAACTACATCATGAGGAAGGCTGCAGCAACAGCAGCAAGACCGACCACGGCGCCGTGTACTGACATACCGTGAGTTGCATCGCCTGTAGCCGTTGACGGAGTAGGCGCGGCTTCCGAAGAGGTTTCAATAGCCTTGTCAGTTTTATGCGCATGAGTTCTAACAGAGGAAGTCTTGGCACCTGGTGAGGGAGTCGTAGTGGCCTCGACGGCAGCGAGCTTATCGGCTCCTTCGGTGATGATGGCGGGTATCAGGCGGGTTTTGGTGTCCATTTCATACTCTGTAATAGACGAAGTGACCATCTCGCCAGCCGAGTTCTTGGTCTGGATCCAAATGTGACATTTCGCTTCCGCGGTCTTGATCTTGCAGCTTAGATCCTCGGAACTTATCATGGAGGGTCAGTTTTCTTCCCGAGAGGCTCGGCAGCATAGGGGCTTACAAGTAAGAAGCTTTCTTGTTGCCATCAAATGAGTAGTTGATGGACAAGGTTTCAGGCCCAACAACCACGGTCTGGGTCCCGATGATTTCACATTGCACATTGTCGACGTTTTCGCCGCAGTGGAGGGCGTACGTGGTGACTTGGGAGTTGGCTGCGACTACGGTCCCATAGACGGACTTGATACCTTCGACAGGGAAGAGGACATCGAGAGTTGTCGTTTGTGCAGATGCAAGCGCACCCAAGAGTGGGAGCAGGATGAGTGAGGGTATCATGGTGATAGGGAGAGGTTGATTCACACCAGAATGGAGTAGAGGAAAGGGTAATGATCTACAGTAGCAATGGTGCTGCATGCACATATATTCATAGTCCCATCCGAGGGGACATCCAAAACTTTCCCCTAGTCTCTCTCCTCATCGGCCCGGATACATTTTCGGACCCTCGGACACATTTCCTCCCCCACGCTACTGAAATGCTGTGGGAATGCAACCTTGATGGGCAACGCCACCTCGCGAAACAATGCTAGGCTTATGGAAAGGCGCGTGCACTTGATGTACAGCGAGAACCTAAATGGCCAGTCGGCCTTTGAAACTTCATGTTATTCGGCATAGAAAATTTGAAGCTTATACTTAAGCTAACAAAGTCTGCAAGGTACTTCGTATTGTGAATATCAGGCAGCTCCACACAAGATTCGCTTTCACGGAGGCTAGGCTGGATGCAAATGCTTTAGTTCATAATTAATACGATATGCTACACCCTGATCAAGCTTCGGTAGCCGAGGCTGGGACCTGATGACTGATACGATGATACGAGCATTTTTGGTAATGGAGCAAGGCATAGGTCAATAGAGGAATCCGATGTTGTTTTAATTATCTGCATTAACAGAATTCTAAACCGTATATGCAAACACTACAATAAGCTACCAACTCTGCCCTTATGTGATATTGTCGTCCTGTCAACAGTGGCATTCTTATGGAAAGCTGCATCTCCAAGATGACTTTACCATGACAAACCCCCTCCATACCTGGATAAAGGTACTGCGATGCTTAATACATCAATTCATAGCTCTACGCGGTAAGAAACCCCTATATGTATTGATGTGAACCTGCTATTTGCTTGTGACCGATTTCTTCACACTGTTCCATTCCATACCAATCACCCCAGCAATTGAGAGTGCAGCTAGTGCCACCGAGAGATACCACGTCTCTGTCAGTGCATCATTATATGCCACCAAAACTCTCTCATACACCCGTTGATCAACTACATCCCTCAAACTTGTAGCTCCAACTTGTGTTATAATGTTCGCATTTTCTTCAACTAACTGCGAAACTTTGCTGCCAAGGAGATTACCGAAGATACTTTGAGCAGCAGATATGGATATTGCACCACCGAGCATCTGGCACAGTGTGAGTATGGCAGTCCCAATAGGGATATCAGCTTCTTTTAGAACAACCTGCGACGCTATGACACCTAGTTGGATACCAAGACCAACTCCTGCCCCAAACAGGAATTGATATCCGATCCATTTGGGATGACCAGTGTTGGTGTCGAAAGTCGTGATCAAGCCTGCTCCGATGGTGGTCAAGATGCAGCTTGCATAAGCAAACGGCACATAATATCCGATGGTTGTAACTCCTCCGCCTGCGACGAGCGAGAAAATGACCACTGATAGGATCATGGGAAGACACATGATGCCTGACTTGACGGCAGAAACACCTTTGATAGCCTGGAACCAGATGGGTATGTAGAAGACAATGGCGAAGTAGGCAGCGCTGAGTAAAAGAGTGAAGACACTCGCCGAGACAAGAGTCCTTTGACGAAAGATTCGAGGTGGCACCGTAGCTTTGTCTCCTTTCCACACCTGCACTGTAATGAAGGCCGCGAGGAGGACAACGGCGAGGACAAGAGGGCCTATGACCTTTCCTGAACACCAGGGATACTTCGTTCCTCCCCATTGCAAAGCAAGCAACAGACAGACTACGCCGGGAAGGAAGCAAAGCGTGCCAATGGGATCTAAATCATTGACATAAGATATCCAAGAGGAGTCATGCGGTGATGTCTTTTGCTTCGAGATACGGACGGCGAATATGGCGGTGATCATGGCGATAGCACCTACGGGTAGATTGATATAAAAACTTTCTGATGTTAGCCTTTTGCTGTATAATGTTGAGGACATATCTTACCACCATCGCCAGCTAACGTGGTCAACGAATACCCCTCCCAGAAGTGGTCCAATAACAGACGCAACGCCATACACAGCTCCAAACATGCCATTGTCTACAGACCCCGGTTAGAATTACATCAGGACCTAATCAGTATATCACATACATATGGGTCGTTTGTCCAGTGGGACGCTGTAGGCAATGATGATAATTGCTCCTTGGAATATCCCAGCAGAGCCCAGTCCCGCAATGGCACGTCCGATGATGAGCGCCTCAGAATTCGGCGCAGCGCCGCAAATCGCAGAGCCAACCTCGAAAAGAGCCATTGCCAGAATGAATACCCATTTTATGTCAAACAGGGTGTATAGTTTTCCGAATAGGAGTTGGAACGCGCATGTTGTTAGGAGGTAGGATGAGCCGTACCATCCTATGTCGTCGAGAGACTTGAATTCGTCAGAGATTCGAGGTATAGCCGTGGCAATGATCGTGTTGTCCTGTATTCTATAGTAAGTCCCGCCACTTGTTTTACCTGGACCAGATTACTTACGAGCGCGACTAAAAGGACGGCAAGACAGAGCCCGAGAATCAGAGAGGTGAAGCGAAGGCCACTGGGATAATCGGTTCTTGGAGTTTTTGAGGCATTATTCTCAACAGTAGCGTTGCTTTCCTCTGACGAATGGCACTCTTTGGTAGACTCATTCTGGCCCTTTTCGTTTTCACCTTCCAATACCATCTTGGCTTTGGGAGGGATATCATAAGGGAAAATCGGATGATTCGACCAACAAGGCGTCCTGGTTAATTCGATAAGGGCTTTCTTTGCAATCGGTAATGAGTAATACGTTGTCAAGTCATAAAGCAACTCATTCAGGGTTAGTCTTATTATGCTTGATACCAGTAGCGGCCCGAAGCCCGGCCTCTTTCGGTATCCGATGGTGTGGATGATGCTGCACCAACAATCCTAGAACGATTAATCCACTATTTTTGAGCACTATGAAGATTCAGGACAAGGGTGAAGTTACTAACGGGACTGCCAGCTTGTAGCTACTATCCACTCGGGTTCTGCAATCCATCTTGTCCTGAGCAAGAAGTAATAATCTACATATATAACATATTACTTGTAATAATATATCTCCATGTCGCTTCAACGCCCTCACCAGTATCATCCACGGCCGCTCCCAGCCATGTTCCTTCTTGCAGACCACCCCACGCCGGGCCTGTCACTTGGCTCCTTTGCAGCAGCTCACTTTCTTTGCACAGCTGCCCTGGGCTTCACAAATAGAGATCAAGTGTGGATACGTCGAATTGCCTCTGCCTTCATATTTGTATTGACATTTATTGGCGATCGCACCGCTTACGTTGTATCGGATAACGCCAGCATTCGGTGTCTCCTTGTAACCTTTTCCTGGGTTCAGGCATTCAACGGCAACTCGCTGCTCTGCCTATCAAGGACCGAATACAAGACAAAGAAACAAGGGAAAAAGGAAAAGACTGCCCCAACTGCGGTAAATTCTGTTTTTGTCGGTGAAGATATTGCATGCGGTGATGGATCGCTCTTTAGTCGTCTCCTATGGGCTCTGGCTATGCAGTGGAATCTGCGTCGCATCAAAACATCCAGACCAGCTCGGAACACACCTCCATTCTCATCGGAAGATCCGACTTACATTCCGTCACGAGGTTGGTTTTTGTTGACCCGCCTCGGTGTCATCCTGGCTTCGATCGCCTACATGGCCATCATTGGACTCCAACCTGAGCCCACTCGGGAAGACCTCTCCGTCGACAAAGTTCGATTCTTCTCACGACTGAGCGAAGTAGCGCCATATGAGGTCCTTCAGAGAGCCATTGCAACAATCACCTGGCTGTCTGGAATTGGGACGACCAGCGAGATTTGCTACAACGCAATCGCTGTCGTATTAGTGGGCTTGGGTCTAAGTGAGCCTGTCATGTGGCCATCTTGGTTTGGCTCTTTCACAGAAGCTTATAGCGTGCGCAGGTGGTGGGGGTTCGTTTTTCTCCATGACTTTCACCGATACGTACTGACTCTGGTTGTAGCATTTCATGGCATCAAACCTGGCGTTGTTTCCTCACGGATCACGCCGATTGGGTTGTATTTGACATACTACACCTTCCCAAGAGTTCACCAATTACTCGGCACACCAAGAATCTGATCGTCTTTTACATATCTGGTTTGATACATCTGGCTCCTGATCTTGCCATTGGCATGCCTCTGCACGAGTCTTCTGCCATAATGTTCTTCACTTTTCAGGCACTCGGTATCATGATTGAGGACCTGGTGCAGAGTTTGAATGATAAGATCGGCCTTGTCAAGAGTTCCATTGTGGCGAGATGTATTGGATATGTCTGGCTTTCGGCGTGGCTTATTTGGACTATACCGTGGTGGTCATTTGTGTGCACAATGCACATGAAGGCTGGACAGGATGACTTGATTCCTTTGACGCGCGGCAATAGCTCTCAGATTTGAGACATGAAACATGGGTAATCATCGCTAGATAGAACATCGAAACGCGACATGTGAGGGGAGTGAATGGGGTTTGGCAGCAATTTACAGACACAATTCAGTATCAGGGCATAAATGAGAAGTCTTCTGGAACACTGTATTTGGCGAGCAATGGTAGTGGTCATGCTAGGAGCTGGTATATGCCCGTGCAGTGAACCGCGTTGCCTCTGATAGCTCATGACTTTTGGACTCGCCGCATGCGCTCTGGCTCCATAGTCACGGCGCAATCAGCCTGAGTATAAGACATTCAGATATTATTCTGTCGCGACTAGCCGTTAGACCAATGGTCCCCAAAGACAATGGCCCCTGCTCCTAGGTAACAGAGGAATAGGGCCTCGCTTCTCAACATATTCATACCTTGATACGCAACTCTAAGGTTGTGCTCTATGCTATCTAGTTCATCGATTAAACGCAACGAGATGCTGTTTTTCCGACACAAGCGAGGTCAAACTAAGAGCTTATCCAACTTACGATCTAACTTCCCTGTGCTGTACACAGGTAATCAAACGACCAGATAGCCGGGACTTAAAGTCCATTTTCATCATCATACCGCTTCTTGATCTGCGCAGCCATTATTATGACTTTGACACCCGGTTCCCAAGTGCTCTCTTCCTCCTCGTGCCCCATCCAGTGGGTTTTGTACATGTACTTTTGGGCACGAGTCTTGCGCTTTTGAGCCACTGACTTGTGGTCGAGGATCGCAAAGACATGGTACTTGTCGAAACGAGTTGCTGCATCGCGCCCACCATTCGACTTCCAATAGTTATATACTAGGTCGGCCTGATGTTTTTGGAGTGCGAACTCGTGTTCTACTGACTGCACACCGTCCGACCAGCTGGCAGCGAACTAGGCTGTATACTCGTGCTTGACCAATAGGTGACCTCGGACCTCGGTCACTTGAATGTTCTGGGCTTCGAAATCTCCGTTCGTGAGTTGGAATTGAGTTCCAATGGTCTCGGGAAAATTTCCGCCTGGTAAAGCCAGTCAGAAAATGGGTTGACGGACGAAAAAGAAACGGAAACTTACCGGTGTTGGTGTTCTTACGAGCGGAGCCCGAGTTTCCGGTCTGGCGGGTTGAGCTCATCGCTGTAGTCGATGGATAAGATTTTATGTGATGGATTATTGGTAGGATTGGTTGTTGATAGAGACGTCGTGGTGTTGTGAGGATAAAAGAAGAGGTTTGGGGAGGAAGGGAAGAGATGGACAGAAGATGCTTATGACCATTACTAGCTTTGCCAGTGTTTTGTGCATTAGATCATTAACACCATAGTCTTAAAGGGGGGGACATACTTGCTGTATTAGACGGAATGTCCGCACCAATTATTTTGGAGAATGTTGGAAATACTGGAAGGCGTAGAATTAAATCTGTTGCCAGCGTGGTAGGAAGTAAGGATGTGGCTATTCGTAGATTGGTAGAACTGGGGCTTTGTACACGGATGAATTTTCATATTGTTTAAGATTATTAACCTCGAGCGCGTCTCATAATCCAGGCTTGTGAGAAGAGGGAAATTTGCGGCTATTGATCTGATATACTGTAATAAGGGCTCAATGTCATGTGCCGAATTAGTAACATAGTAAAATAGATATATCTAATTACTGAATTTCCATGTAGAGTATTCCTCCTAATAGAGTAAATATCCCTGTTACACAGCTTTGCACCCCCAGTGTCATGCACAGGACTGTTACCTAATGCCGCTGGAGCCCACTGCATCGAGTTAAGATATATAATGGCTTGTTCGAACCAAGATGATCCTTAAACCTATGTTGTATCCGCGATAATTGGATGGCTCAGTTTAGAACAGTATCTCGGAGAAGGAATATAAGCCCTAAGGACCAGTCCATCCGCTACGCGTCAGCCAATCTTCAAAAGAGCTAGCAGTAAGACCTAGCTCCTCGCTCGATTGCTCAACCTCTGGCTCAAAAGCTCCATAACAGGTTTTGTCGGTTGGAGCCACGGCAGCCCATTGCATCATTTCAATGGCGTCTTCCTTAAATGCAGGGCCGACGAGCGCAGAGCTCAATTGACCGAACTCTTCAAACGAGATTGGAGAATGAACGGCTGGTTTTCCGGTAACGCGCGTAAACACTTCCGCCATGCCTTCGGGAGTTATCCTAGGGCCCAAAGCAAGATAAGTTTTCCCTTTAGTCTTTTCAACGCCTAATTGGAATATCTCTGCAGTGATTGTTAGCTTTGATTTGCGTAGGAGAAGACAGCTGTTGAAGATGGTGGTGAGGTCTTACTTGCGGAAAAGGCCCCCATGTCGTGTGCAGGATCTGTCCATTGGACCAGTTGGTTTCCAGGTAGGGGCATACAAAACTGTACCACGCCGTCCTCTGAGGAACATATGTATTAGTTAGATGTCAACATATCATTTGAAACTTGAAGAGAGGAATACGAACCACGAAGCCGGCAATACTGTGGCCAGGCCAAGTTATTGTAAAAAAAGCCTGGACATGACGAACATGTCAGTAACCCCGCAAATGTTTTCAAAGCTACAGAGATATCCGCTGTGGAGTACTCACCAGGAATCAAGGAGGTAAAGCCATCAAGCTCTTTTCTTGCCAATTGCTCAATAGTATGTTTGTTGTTCATGTGATGTATCCGTTTGAACTGGCCGTTGCTCGCTTTGACAATATCAGGTAAGCTGCTGAATACCAAATGCTTGATGCCGCACTCCTTGGCAGCGGAGATGATGTTGCGCCCTGCATCAATCTCGTGTTTCAACTCCCTCTCTTCCGTAATAACTTTTCCCGGGTACCGTTCACTGGTCATTGCGAAGACGCCGTATGCACCCTTAAAGGCGCTCCGTAGGCTTGGTTCATCGTAAACATGGCCACTGACCAAGCTCAGACGATTGTCGGTCGTTTGGTAAGCTGACAAAAGCTTCTGTGCTTTGTCTGAGTTAGGATCTTGGGTGAGAGCTCGGACAAGCCAAGGACCACCATATTCGTCGCTCAATAATGCCCGGACAACACCAGAGCCTTGGATGCCCGTGGCGCCAATGACGACTATGGTTTGTTGCGGCTGAGTGAATGACATATTGTTAAGAGCTTGTAGCAGGGATGGGTCAGCGTATAGACGTGAAGTGTGTCCGGAGGATTCTAGCTAACCTTAGGCATGGTCCTCTGTTGGCAGAATCTGGCTAATCCCGCTAAAGAGAGTATATATCCTTATAGTCGAATAGTTAGATGCCAAGAAATAACTGTAACGTTAGCATTCCCGAACCATCGCTATGTATTAATAATATGGCCAGTATTACAAATGCAGAGTTGAGGGTTATGGTCCCAGCGATTACGTCACGTATACCTCATAATCTTCCCACTCAGGAGACTTAATTAGTGGCCTGATGTCTCCGGCTAGAAACGTAACGAGTTATTCCCCTCGACCCGTTAGATTGTATATTTGGGACCCATTAGGTCACTCAATTAGACGGAATTTGTAAAATCCTCGGAAATGAAGATTAAATGGATTTTAAGAGGTATAGTACTTATTGAAAGGAGTTATTATATTATAACTACTACTTAAATCGTTATGGTAATTATTTGTAAGGTTTATTTCATATTTTTAAGGTATAAATTTACATTTAACGTGTTTGATAAGCAT